>JAVQJG010063489.1:0-12951 GCA_036024015.1 Craterocephalus amniculus | reverse complement strand
CAGTCCCGACGTCATCGCGGGGGATTAAATTACCCCCGCGGACCAAGCGGCAACCCAGCACGGACCCGTCACGGTCCTGCCACGGAGTCACGGGAACTTCTATGTGGCTCCTACTGTACTCTGTTTTTCAGGGATGTTGATGAGAATTCTCTGTACATTGTCTTTGCATTTCATGCCATTTCTGCCCTCGTTAAATTAATTAGTTCTCCCTTAAAAAGCTGGGAAAAGTCACTATAATGTTGATAAAAGATCTGTACATGTACTCCATAGTACATACTGAAATTTGTCTTTCAGAGCACCATTTTCCTTTAAAGTGCTTACTAAAGGAAAAGAGTCAACTGTTAAGTAACAAGAAAGAGTGTTAAAGGGATGCTCCGGCCTCAGAATGATGTGCCTTCATTTGTTTACTCACCCTCATGCTGATTGACACTAGAATACTTTCTTGATATTCATCATGTAGCCGGAGATATCGGGAGATTTACATCTTGCTTCCCTGCGGCTACAACATGTTGAATGCCTTCCGGTGAAAACAGTCCACAAAAACTTGTCAATATTCCTCCATACTGCTCGTGCAATGCAGTCTGTGTGTCCTGCGTGGGTAGCGTCCATAATTTACTCGCAACTGCATCATTTAGTATATTTTTAGAGGCCAAACTATTAGGATGTTTACTACTGGATGCATGCGCGCGTGTGCCGCGGCCGCCAAAGCATCCAGCGTCACGCCGCGGAACACGCTCCGCGTGCATCCAACCTTCTTTGACATTCAGTAAGTAAACAGGCCCAAATGTGGGGATCAAATGTGCCCATTTCTATACAGTTTAATGAGTATCTTAACTTAAGTAAACTTAACCTCTTGTACATAGGCTACTAAAATTTAATTACTTTTCAAAAATACTGCAAAACATGGCAGCGATCTGTCTCAGTACATCCATTTAACTCATTCAATTTAAATTCTTTTTCTGTACCGCTTGTCTAATAACGATAAAAATATTTATTCACAGTAGTGAGATGTCTCTAGTTTATTTGTTTAAGAAAAATATATATTTTAATCCGTGTGAAAGACTGCGTTACGTTTTTGCTGCATTTATGTTTTGAGCTATTTTTAGACTTACATTATGTAATATGTGCAGTAAAGTCCATCTTTAACCAGCATTGTCTTTTCAAACATGCTGCTTCCTTGCGGACTTATTTCGTCCTCCGGGTCAGTACAGCCTCCCTTCCACTCTGTCCACACCGTTTTCTGCGTTCAGCCCGTTCAGCCAGAGCAACGTGCCGCAACATTTCAGCTTTTATGAGGCTACATGTCCGCTACAGCTCGGTCAGCGAGGGGAAAGTTAGCATAAAGGTATAAAAGACGAGGTCCACACCATGAGCAAGTCTGAATGGTGCTTACAATGTGATGGTCAGACCATAGAGTTTTTGTTTATCTATTTAATTTACACAGCATCTCTACCAAACAGCGCCACAGTGCAGCTGCAACAGGAGCAGTTTCACAATGACAATGACGTCATTAATCGGATCGGTGAATGAAGACTTTTGGGGCGATCACAAAAAATGAAAAATATGTGAAATATTGGTCTCTTCTGTTATGTTTGTACCCTGGCAATGACTGACTTGATAATGTAATACAGTTTTAACATGATCAGTTGAACTCTTCAGTTAATTTGTATGGAAATTAAAAGAAAAATCCTGAAACTTCCAACGTACAGAAACATATCATAGCACATTTCTGTTGTTCTCCTGTCTTTCTAAGTTGACCAGCTCTGTCTTCATTTGCAAATCAGCATTCCCGGTGATGACAGAGAAAATCACTATTTGATTTATAATGATTATCTCCTTGCTATCCTTTTTTCTCTAGTTGTCAATCTACATTGTCTGTTTTTCAGCCCCGTAGTGATTTGGGGCATAATGCTTGGCAGTGGTCGGCTTTGGAAAGCTCCATGAGCCATTCCCACGTGGAAACAATCCCCCAGGTGGCATAGTTACTCATCACTATTGTCTTGCCAGTGGGAATTGCAAAGCAGGACACATCCACACCATTGTGGGGGGAAAAGATCTCTGAAAAATGAAGGTTTTGCAGAAAAAGGGGGCACTACAATAACATTGACTTTACTCTTAAATGATAAATCTGAATCTGCAAATCAGAATGGACATATTATGGATCTAACACACAGCCTTCATTTCATTAAATATCTGATTAAGAGATGTTTAAATAATTTAAGTTGTAATTAAAATGCTGTGCACTGATGATCAACCTGCAAACCCTTACTTTCAGAGACACATTTAGAGAAAAACTGTCTGCAGACAGACCCATTGAACAGCTTTTAAATACAACATTATCTCATCAATTCTGATATAGCCTACTGTATATCCAAATATATTTGATTACATCTCAGTAGTAGAAGTGATGTCACTAAATCTGAAACAGTAAGATTAATATACATTTTAAACAACAAACTAAATCTTACAGTGAGATATTTCAAGATTTTCCAGTTGGCAACCCGGACTGAGCTATTCTAACTTAGAACCTTACTTGTCATAACCTATAGCTGAAAAAGAGACAAACTGCAGTTGAACTTTCTGAAAAGTAAATGGCAAATTCACACAAAAAAGTAATATTATATGAAAACCTTTTTTATGACTGAACATAATGAAAGTGTATTTAGAACAAAAGAACTTGAACATATATATCTATTACATTAAATATGTACATCTTTCTGTCATTGTTCACTTCAGTTTAGAAAACCTGAATGCATCTGGTATTGTTCATTGACATAAGAAACCACTACCATTACAGATTTTTAATAAGGGAATGGTTGAATATGAAGTAAGACGGTATTTGCCTGCAGCCTGTGAGTCACATTATCCTTCCTGCTCTGAGTGCTCTCAGATTGAATTTCTGAATGGCAGGTTCACAGGAAGCTCTGGCCATTTCAGGAGTTTATGAATGCACCCAATTTATAATGTCATAAAAGGTGGAGCACATCCATTCTTGAAAAAATGCTGACACACTCCACTTCTCAATTATCCTTTAGAGGCTGTGCTTCCAAATTCTTTTGTGCTATTTTTCAAAAAGTAGAACTTACATTATTTGGAATGGATGTATCTTTGTCATAAACAATACAATTTAAGAATGACATAGAATGCCTTGAACAATTTACATGTGTGGCATAATGAAAGAGGGCACTGACCAGTCAAAGGGATAACCCTAGGGCCAGGTACACAGGGTACAGTAAAAGGCACTGTGACAGGACCCATGCCGTCACACATGTAAATACACCATTCAAGACAGAGTAAAAAAAATGAATGTCATTTGCCAAAACGAACAAAACTTTGTTGTCTAAATAACCATCATTAAGGCTTAAAATGGTCTTGACCAGTAAAAAAAATCATCATACACATTAAGTTGCTGCATAGTTTCCTTTTATTATTAGCAAAGCTGAAAGTGATCTTACAGTGCTAGGGCATTCTGAAAACATGCGTCAGTCTAAATAAGTCTATCGTACAGTAAACATACCTGTAAAGAACTTTTAAAACCAGTCCATGGACAAATAAAATCATGAGACATACAAAATTGCTAGAGTTTAATTACCTTTCCTCATTACCTAAGTCAACAATGATGCTAACAATGCTAAATAGTCAAAATATTTCTCAGTCAAAATAATTCTACCACAAATAAATCATTAAAAAAAAATTGAAACCAGTCCTCACTGGCATGAAACCTTTCTCAAAGGTTTTATTGACAAAATAATCATGCATGTGTAACTGTGACTGTGCAGCACTTGCACTCACCTGCTTTGGCTCATACACAATGTTTATATTGCTAAACCAGTCAATATACAGACTGAATCTCATCTGGACATCCCTGATTAGAACAGAAATGTATCATCTTAGACAACAGAAATACAGAAAAGGGAGAAGTTCTGTTTGACACTTGCTCATGCAAGTTTGGTAAGCCTAAAAAAGGACAGCCTTTGATTAAAAATTCAATCTGACACTTGGTTTTCTCCAAAATAAAAGTAAACATTCCACTATTCACAAAATATTAGGATATAGTAATTAAAAATAAATGATCAATGCTAAATGAAAATAATACAGTGTACAAAAATGTTCATCTGTAAGCTCAACTGATTTTGATCCAGTTCACATCTCTTAGTCTCTCCTGTCAATTCTTGATGCACCGTTTCTGTGTTTCATAACACAGAACAGAGTACAAGCAGAAGCAGAGACCAGATTCGCCATGAATTTGGATCTGAGGAGGATCTGGTCAGCAAAATAAATGATAATTAAATGGAAAAAGAGCACATCAAGCTCAAGATGACACAATGCTTTTTTAATCGAATGGAGAGCTTTTGAGCCGTGAATATGTGTGTATGGAGTGGAGGTAGTAATCCTCATTCTGGCGTAAGCTGGTGCTCTGAGTCCTCCTACGCTGCTGAAGTGACACAGACAGTTCCCTGCACTTTCTCCTCCAGTCTGTGTCATGGTGGCAATGCATGAGGTTATTGGTTCAGTGCTAAGTAATGATTTCTGCACTACTTATTTTGGCCATGTGTCATCCTGAATGACTGATGCTAAAAGTGCGACATGAGTTGAAACTAGTACTTCACGCTCTATTTGCATGTAAATACACTCTGCTTAGTGAGCTGACCTTGGAACAGCTTGACATCCGGTGCCTTGCTCAAAGGCCTCCCTACAGTGATGAAGAGTTTGTGCAGTATTACCTGCCCTATACTGTTACTTTCTGGGCGTTCTGCTTACATCACCACCGGCTGCTCATCATCCCCATCATATTAATATTTCACATAACATGCTGTCAGCTGAACATTTTAGTTTACCTACTTTCTAAATTGAGGAAGTAAAATTCCATGTTTCTTTCGTCTTTCTTTTTTAACAAGATGACATGCGTCAGTAAGTGTTGCACTCTGTTCAGGTCACATGGTGGGTGAGGAAAGGCAGACGCTAAAGCCTGAGGATAGAGTCTAAGAATATCAGTAAGGGGAATAGGAGAATTGCTTTGGAGGACATTTGAGTTTGTCTCTAGGGTCAGCCCCTACTCTCTCATACCCGACCAGACACTTCTGTCGTTTCCACTGCTACCTTCTTGTGTCGTACTGTCCTTTCACTTTGTCAAACTGCCTCACCTCAGGAGAAAAGGGGTAAAGAAAATGTACATACCTTTGCAGAATTTACCTCACTGTCCTCAAAATACCTTCCTCTTTAAGAAAAAGCTAGCTTGTGCACCTAATTGCAAGTAATTTTTTTACAGAGATAGCTTTTTGACTGTCTACATTTCTTCTGAAATAAAAAGCTAAAAGCTTTCTTAAAATGTTTTCATGACACCTCATTGAAGATTTTCAAACATAATAGATTTCATCTGTTTTGCCCCTTCCAGATCATGGCGCTACCATCCTTACCTTGCATAAAAAGTCTTTGATATACAACCTGTAATTACAACAGATTTGTTTTGTATAATTCAATCAACAAAACATGCCTAACATTTGCCTAAGTGAGGCATCAGATGCAGATGAAAGTCTTATGTGGTCTCAATAAGATTAGCTCATCTGGCTGTTGGGGATTTTTACCTACATATACTTGAAAACAAAATCTTCTTAATCAAATCTTCTATCCACAGCCCTACTTGTGATGGGTGCAAGTCAGTGGAAGCCACCTTACTCCGTTCTTTTTGGCTATGTCCTAAAATACAGTAATTCTGGGAATGTATTTGTGAAGCATTTTTCTTTGTATTTGGGATAACAGTAACCCTAAACCTCCCATTGTTCCTCTTTGGGATCAGTTCAGAAGTGGTCAGAAAGAAGTAATGAAAAGAAGTTAAGATTTTGTGATCTTCCCCAACCTTCTTAGACAAGCCATCTACAAATGTCCAATAATAATTTTCTAATGTACCTGTTTTCTGGCTGAACGTTACTGTCATTTTTTTCTCTTTAATGTGTGAGTAGTTGACAGCAGGCATGGATGTTTTTTTTTGTTGTTGTTTGTCTTTTTTTCTGTATGCAGTGGATTATTTTATTTTTTACTGTTTTTGTATACAATATATATACATCCATCCATACACACACACACACACTCTCTCACACACACACACACACACAAACACACGTTAATAATGATAATAATAACTTATTATTATTATTGTTATTATTATTATTATTATTTATTTGTGCTGTCTGATTATACAGTTTGGTAAAAGTAAACAGAGATACGAGGGTTGATTTAAATTTTTTTTTTCTTCAAAGCAATATCCAATATAGAAAACATTGCTCTTACATGTCCTGGCTCTTTTTGACAGATTCTGAGTCTTATTTTGATTAAATGTGAGATGTGTTATACAACAAAATTTGGATTTTCTAAAAATCTATCTCTCTGTACTACACCAATTTCTGTCTGTCCTCAAAGATTCTGTCATTGAAGCATTTACAAAAAATTTGCATTATTCATATCCTGGTACTTTCATTGGCTGAAGGGATGACTTGAAGGTCACCTCCGGCCAATCTGAAAACTACCAAATAAAAAATGGAAATTTTCTGTGTCATAGCTATGAGTAATGGTTATAAATACATTTGCAAGCAGTCACAGTCTTATCCCTTGAATGAGGGAAAATAGTTGACACTTTTGCACAATGCTGTAAAATGCAGAGATTCTGAGTTTAAGTTTCCAAATAATGTTTGTTCATTCCTTTTCAAATGTTAAAGGTCAGTACATAGTAGAAGAACTGGAAAAATAAGTTATTTTAATATGTTTAGGTGTGAAATGTGTTTGGTTTTGGTTTAGGAAAATTGTAAGTTTAGGTTTACGAGTGTCTCTGTGATGATGTTTATAAGAGGGCAAAAAACTTGAAACTTCCCCTGCAAGTTGTACAGCAGATTATCATTTATTAATAAAGATTATCAATAAAGTTCCCAAATAATCACACACCAGAGTTAGACACAAACATGATATACATGTGCTAACAATTCTTAGAATTCTCATAACAATACAGACCTATTTTTATCAATTTAAAGATTTTATTTATTTTTTAGGAGCACTGGACAATGCCATCAGCCAACAGACAAGACACATCCTGGACAGGATGCTGGTGGTTGTTGGGCTTTGGGAAAAGGCCCAGGTACAAGGAAAAAACCCTAGCATCCACAATGAGACAATGCAAACTACACACAGAAAGCTTTTGGCTGACGATTGAAGAAGAAACCTTTTTGTTGAGGCAACAGCGCTAACCACCATACCACCATGCAGCCTAAATCACCCTCCCTGACATTCAAAGAACCTGAGCCGTGCTGACAGAGGCAAATGTTGCCGACATACTATGCTCCTCCAGTCTCTTAAAAGAAAGCTTTGAAATATCATTGTCATTAAGCATGCAGTTATGAAAATCTTCAAGTAAACACCGGCACCTTTTTTGCTTGAAGAATTTTCTTAAACTCACAGAAGTATTTCTCTGAGATCATTAAAAGCTAGTTTCTCAGTGGAGACTGGCAAGAACAAACAGAGCAGCAACACAACTGCCAAACATGCCTTAACAAGCACATTTAAATCATGGGCCACATTTTCAGCAATTAATATTCTACCAGTTAAGCAGCTGTCAGTATTACGAAGTGCTATACTGTCTTTGTAAATAGACATAGTCAAATCACAGAAAGCTGGTGCAGTTTTTTTTTGTTCAGAGAAGTTAATGCAAATTATGACATGAAGAACTACAGCACTTCAGTGAAAATCTAAAGTAAACTTTACAACAGTTCACACAGTGTACTTTGTTTCAAGAAGGAATTATTTGCAGCACATCCAATTTTACATGTAATATTCCTTTTTCGCTGGAATAAAGGAAAGAAAGTGTTCCAAATCACTTTGGAGAAACACACACCTTTCTGTCACATTTAAAAGCATTGCCTCAGGCAAAATGTTTTGGTGAGAAAAGAGCAGTGACACATTGGAAGCTTACAAACTGTACGGTACTTTGGAACAAACACAAGGTTTGCACGGCTTGTCTTTTAACAAATACATCATAGCTTTGTCAATCCAGGAAGAGCAATTTGCAAAATAACATTAGAGATGTGAGAGGAGCTTCTTTTTGAAATAGGGCAAATGTGATTATTGACATGAGCTGTGGTATGTTGCAGCAGCATAAAGAGTTGAGTGCCCTGATAGCATCCTGTTAGAAATGCTATTGTGAAACATTTTATATTCTTGTGGTGGTTGCCTCTCCTTTGCACTCAAACAAGCCACTCAAGCAAACACCTGTCAATATGGTGAGAAGTGTTTGTTATACAGAATGATTTTTATACTTTTAACAGGGCAAAGTTGGCAACAATGACAGTTTTTTACTGTCACAATGACAGTGTCAGAGTCTAGTCTATGGATAGTTAAAAACACCATCTCAGGAGATCATTTTTACACTTTGTGTGCCGTTATCAAGCTGCCGTTTGCTCCAATACTTACAAACTAGCTGGCTTATCATTCCTCAGTTAAAAATCAGGGTTAAAAACGTTTCTTTTGCCGCCTTTTATTATTAAAATTGATTATTTTGATTAACTTTTATTTCATTCTTATTATCTTTGACAGTTCCTTTTTTTCTTCTATTTTTATTTGATTTCTTTTTTTTCGTTTAAAAATTAGCTTTTAATGTCCATTGTATTGCTTCGTCTGCACCTCTTGAAATGTTTTTAATGTTTTATGTAAAGCACCCTGAATTGTCTTGAACACGAAATGGGCTATAGAAATGAACTTGCCTTGCCTTGACGTCACTAAAGCAAAAGTTGCTCTTTGCGATACTTCAGAATCACTCATAATGAACTTTATAAGCTCACTACTTTTCCTAATTAAAAAACAAAAATAAACAAGTCTGCCATTAATTCAGCATATTTCTGAGGATTAATCTGCCATTGGTGGAGACCATGTAAAGGTCTTGACTAAGTTTGAAATCAGTGCATGCTTTTCTCACCCTGCTTAACAGATATTAAAGTGGATAAATGCAACTCTGGGTATGTTTGCCATGCAGTGCGCACCCTAAACCTGTAGGAGGAGCTCCAGAGTGTGAAAATAGGTGACAGACGAAGAAGAATGAGGCAGAGGCAACTTACGGTTGTCTTAAACAAGTTACGGCTAGTCACTATGGCTTCAAAGGCATGTAGTAAAAGTAATTATCAAAGCAGTATAAAAGCAGAGTAAACATGCATATTTGTCCAAACGGATTTACGACCGGCCTTATAGCGCTAGTCTCGTGTAACGCGAGACTTCCAAACCAAAACGAACGCGAGCGTCAATGGGCTAAACTGCAAGCGCCGTTTCTGGTAGAGGGAGACCCGAGAGAGGACGAAATGTCCGCTTTTTCATCAGAACAGGTCAGTCAAGCAAAATAGTTACTTCCAAGCTGCTGTATGACGATGATAATGTTGCATAGAGACTTGCATAGAGCCTCTTTAACCGTGAAATGGATGTTCATAATTTCTGCTACCCTCTTATACCCTTTTTATGTTAAAATTGCACTGTAAATCTTTTTTCAAATTTATTTGTTCAAGGCTTCTGTCCGCTCCCCTTGTACTCACTTTGAGTACACCAAAAACTCTCAATATCTTGCAATTTGTATGAGAAACTGCTTGTAGATGCGCTGTACTGTCTAAAACCCTAGCCAACCATACTCACTTCTCTTTACATCACTTTGATGTGACAGGGGAAGCTCTTCCTTTTCCTGCTCAGGTGTTACTGTGGTTGGGAAAGTTGTTCCCACACCTTCAAATCTACATTAATTTAAAATGTTGCAAATGTGGTGGGATAGGATTTCCTCATTCCCACTTTGCACACCCCAGGTGGGATGAGCTAATGTTGGCAAAAACCAGTAGCTACATCCTCGACTATTGCTTAGGTGGTAGTACTGTGCATGTCAGAGCAGAACATTATGACATTATAACATTATTAACATTAATTCAGGAAGGACTTGAATATGTTCCAACAGCTGTGGAAAATTGTGGTTAAAAAGAAGGAAAAGAAAAGTGATATAAAGATCAATTTCTGTGTGACATGGAGGGGGAAAGCATGGGACCTGTTTTTTCCACTCGTGGCTGTGCGTTTGCATCCAGATGGAACACCTGACAGACAGAGGACAAAGGAGAAATCACATGCCATTAAGACGAAGGAAACACTTGATTTTATTCCCAAAAATGAAAAAATAATAAATTTTGGTTAACCGTCTCCTGATAAGACGAGATAAACCTTTACTGAGCCCCAAATGTGGTCAGGGGGTGTTGCAGCATTACATTAATTCAGATGTGAAGAGTAAAATATTTGTAGTCCAGCACATAGCAAGAGTGTAAACTCCAAACAGAAGATATACTGTAGCTTGCGTGCACATTCTGTATGTCAGTGGGTGTCATGCAATGTACAAAATACAGTAGCTACCTGTCAATATTCGGGCTCTAACAATTTCCACAATGTGCAATAGGCCTGTATCTTTATAGCATTTCATTGATGCAAGCTAACATATTGGTCATAGACATCATACATTAATAAATGCATACATCATCGGCCCCTTTCTATAAGTTCTGGTAGATCCAGGAAAACATTGTCTACATCTCTTTTACCACTGACATCACACCTTACTTAGATAATAAGATAGGGACTGCCATGAACGGTACTTTCATCGATTGTGATTGACACCTGTGAATCCTTTTTGTTCACATTGGGACAAAAGTGCGGCACATTTCCTTGGCAATGTGAGTGATTACATCTGCGCATGCATGGTCAGATTTGTGGATATTACCAATTTTGGCCCCATTAAGTTCCTGCAGTTTCATAACTAAGCTTTTTGTACGATTATCTCTCCTTTCCCACCGTGTAAGCTGTTCTGAATGAGACTGTGGTTTTCTTGAGTAAACTGGACTATATATCAATGAAAGTATCAAAGGAGGATGTCTTTTTCTTTCATCTGGACTATTTCCACTGACCTTGTGTGGGCCTGTCCATGTCTTTGTAGATCTTCTTTCATAGCTTCTTTACATAGCAGTTAGTAATATCACCATTGATCTATTCTTCTGTGAGGTGTAAACCCGGTCCCTTTTCTGAGATTATTGACGATTTTGCATTCCTACACACTAAATTTCCATTCGTCCACTTGCTTCGTTGTCCAGCCAGGTGGCAAATCGCTTATGCTAGCAGGAGAAGGTAAAGTTACTGCAGCATCTGCTGCATCTTTAGAGAACTCTGTCTCAACTTTAGATTGTTCTTGTATGGAGTCACTGGAAGAAGATCCTTTTTTCGAATGAAAAGAGCAAAAGGCTCCACTGAGTCAACTGCACCAGCATTTTCAGTCCCCAGAGCCACCTTTTCGAATGTGAACCCAAAGTGTGCATGTGAATTGACCCACTGGTATGGATTTCGCTTGCTAGCCATTTTCAATATGACTTCTTAACTTTACATCTGTCTTCTGCTTGGTGCACAAATGGCCAATTTGCATAAACGCATAATGCTGATTCCGCTTGACAAAAAATATTTGTGTACGTTTTTAAGTTTGTAAATTCTGACTACTGTACATGATCAGCCTTAAAAACATTAGCGATTATTAGTGACAATTAAATATTAGATTTTTTTTATTATTATTTATTTTAACAGACCACCTTTTTGCTTTTGAGGCTTTCGGGGGGTCTCATAAATTAATCAGGAGGGTTGGACCCCCCGGATCCCATCGTATTACGCACACTGTTGTCATGCATGAACAGTAGGTGAACTACACACGCACATCTCTCTCTTGTGTGGGTGTGGCACGATAGCACACAGCGCCGTTTGAGGTCTGGTAATTGACACAACAGTAGCAGTGCTCTCAGATGTCATGCATGGGATGTGAGACATGCACATCAGCTTGTTCACACACACCACATGTCGTATTTCTCGTGCTGAGAAATCATAGAACAATGCTGCGCAAGAAAAGTCCTGTATAGAGCTGCCGACGCCATGTGACTCTTGGTGTACGTGTCACAAGCCGGGAAGTTCTTTAAAAGGTACCAGGCGCTGCTGGAAGGATGGGGACAGAAAGGCAGTGTTAAGTCCATAAAAGCTTTATTTTAAAAAAAGTAAGATAATAAAATAATAAAAACCCTAAAATGTAAAAACTAAAAAAGTCCTAAAATGTCCATTAAAAAGGGCTCGTTAAAAGGCTCGGTGGTGGGCCAGGTGGGATCCTCTCCCTATGATCTATTGAGTTTGCTTTCCTCATGTTTTATGAATTAGTTTGACTTGATTGTTTTGTTGTGAATTAATATTTTTGCACACAGGTTGAATTCAGTTGATGGCATCGGACCAGATGCGTTTTGTTTGTTTGTAAAAAACTAAATAAAAACCAGTCAGCTATTAAAACTTTACCATTCAATCTTCAAACAAACTGTCAGTAAAATATATATTTTCTTACAGAATTAGTCTGTTGTCCAGGTGCATGATTGGAACTTGTGTCCTTACCTTCTTTTACTGGGTTGAAACTCACCCAGTTGTTGCTTTCAGGCCATGCACAAGTTGTTATAAAACTTTACCTCTTAGATTCAACACACAAATAAAAAAATCCTGATCAAGAATTAGTGATACATTCATCTGTTCAGCAACTACACTGTGAACATTCAGTTAGCCTTTCTCCATGAACACTCTGCTTCAGAGAGGAAATGTTACATAAAATACAGTCAACAAAGAACCCAGAGAAACAGAAGAAATCACTGACAAAAACAACTACTATGCACATTTTGTGGAATAAAAACTTTCCAAGGGATGTTCTTTGTTGTGTTTTTGTACAGGTTGCAGGTTGTCTAGAGCAGTGGTTCTCAGAGGATTTTCAGCGATGTACCCCCTGTGCACTACTTTTTCAGCCAAGTACCCCCTAACCAGTGCGGAGCTTTCTGGTTAGGAACACATGTAAACAGTACTGGACCATTTGAGCACCTATTTGTTCAAATTTGTACC
>JAVQJG010063465.1:0-17975 GCA_036024015.1 Craterocephalus amniculus | reverse complement strand
AGACTGGCGACCTGTCCAGGGTGTACCCCGCCTCTCGCCCCTTGACAGCTGGGATAGGCTCCAGCACACCCGCGACCCACTTGGATTAAGCGGTTCAGAAAATGGATGGATGGATAACTAAAATGAATTTTGTTGGGAAACAATTGTAAAAAAACAGGAACTTAAAATCAAGAGTCGAATTGAACTGTGGCTTGAATGAATCTTTACATCCCTATATCTCGTGCTTCTTTCTGCTTGTAGGTTTTCATGAATTCAAAGGAGTTGCAGCCAGGCATCTGGACTAATAGAGTTTTCTCGTAGACGTTTCGCTGCTTAGCCAAGCAGCTTCATCAGTTCTAAAATAGTTTGATGAGGAAACAGATATTTATGTGGTACAGTTCCCCTGTGGGAAGACTCCTAGAATACTTAACGGCTGTCTAACGACTACGAAACTGAGGGGCTGTGATCATGTGATCTGGAGTGAAACTTCCTGGGGATGAAGGATAGAACACAGTTGTAGGTACCTGAAAGCTGGCGTCTAAGTCCACCACCCCGCAAAGAAAAGGTTTTTCCAGCTTAACAAAGATGGCTTCCTTGACTCCTCTTTCATCCCTCCTTTTTCATGAATGACTCTTTCTTTATGTAGGGTGATGAGGAATCCAGCCTGGGCCTCCCTGTCAGCCCCTTCATGGATCGAGCGGCACCCCAGCTGGCCAAACTCCAGGAGTCGTTCATCACACACATTGTTGGACCACTGTGTAACTCCTACGACTCGGCCTGCCTCATGCCTGGACGATGGGTGGAGCCTAACCCAGAGGAGGAAGAGGCGGAGATTGCGGAGAACGAGGCGGAGGACGAGGAGGATACTGTAGAAGAAGATGCATCCACCAGCTCAGAAGCATCACGTAAGAAATTTTGTCTTCAGCAAAAGACACAGGATAGGCACAAAAAAAACCCAGAAGCGTTCAGAAACATGCGTGTGTTCAGTCCATACATAAGTTCCTGAGAATCCCATTCTTTTTTCCCTTCCAGAGAAAGCAACCCCCAAGAAGAGGAGGAAAGTTTTCTGCCAGATCACCCACCACCTGCTAGAGAACCATGAGATGTGGAAGAAGGTGATCGAAGAGGAGGCCCAGAAGGGTCAAGGGGGAGAGTCCGTACTTTTGAACAATGTAGCTGAACCAATTCTGGCTATTGACGAAGAGGAAGAGGAATCGGGCAGCAGAGAGGAGCTGGTGGAAGGAGAGCAGCCAGAGGAGGTAGCAGAGGACCCAGGGTGGCCCCTGTCGCCAGGGGAAGACTCTCAACCTCCAGAGGACTTAGAGGAAGGGGACCCACAGTGAAACCCTCCATGGGAAGCATGGATTCAATAAGGACAAGGATACAAAGAAGTATAATTTTTTTCCTATCCAATTGACTGACTCCTACTTGTGCCAGCACATCACTTAGACACAACACTGTAGATGTTTGGGAAATGCGTGCCTATACAGAAAAACAGGGTGGGATATTTTGTGCTTTATACATTTAATCTCATTATGCCGTTTCACCAAACATTGAAATGGGGCTTTCCGTATCGCAATAAAGGATGACTCGTGGACTTTGGGATTCTGACTCTTTTGCTACTGTCAAGATAAAAAGAAAAGCAGTTGCACAGGCTTCAACCCAGCATGGTGACACAGGACTGCAGAAACGTGCTGCCAATTTATACATAATTATTTTCTGAATGCGAATATATATATATATATATACATCACCGTTATTTGTGCTGCTTGTGTTCAATTTCAGCTTTTCTTTTGTTTCGTTTTTTCTTTGGTCTGAAGTAGGCCAGAATATACTTTTTCTTTCTATACATGGATTATAAAGGGAATGAATCAAATGAAGAACAATCTTCTTTCCCCTTCAACTTGAGACAAAATTCATTCTTCACTCATGGGCTTCAGCATACAAAATCAAATATTTATGCATATTATATTTTAAATTTGTTGGCAAATGACGTACTTAATGCCGTCACGTAGAGCTATTTCAGAGCAGCGCAGACTTTAGGCCCTTCACCATTTATATGACGTGTTCCAGTCTGTATATTGCAGTGACCTCTTTACACAGTTCCTCTACTGACTGCAAAGCTTACATAAGCTGATTATCTCATTTTGTAATAGCAGTGAATTTGACGTGACTGTCTCAAATATTGTTTTCAAGAGACCTGCACTGGTGAGATGATGCAGGGTAAAGGAAATCAGTCAAACACAAAAAATGCTAAATACGTGGCTAGGATTGCACCATAACACACTTTTGAAACAATAAAATTATAATCCATTGACTAAGATCCCCATGATAAATTTTTTGGGCTGTTGACAGACATCGCCATGTTGTTTCCATCAATTTATGACTTTAAGGCAGACCACAGATAAAAAATGGACTTAACCACTGGGGCATTGGCCATCGGTATCCAAACTGCTGTTTTGAAGTTTGGAGATGGACATTTGCCTGTCGCCATATTTCAACAAAAGGCTTAAGAGCAGAGTAGAGAGGGATATTTGAGACTGGATGAGACAAAAATAAGAATTTTTGTAACTTCATATCTTTTTCAATCATACATTTGTTTTCAAAAACCACCAGCACACTGAAACCAGGTAATGACATCATGACGACTTGTGGGGAAATTTTATTGAAGTTGATGCTCTTTGGATCCAAAGATGTTTTGGAAGCTATCAGTAGTACAATATTACACTCTCAGGCACTTCATTGCAGGCTTCTTGACTCAGGCCCAGTGTTTATGTCCATTTTTTACACAGACTGTGAGTGGACTCAAGGTGCTGTGTTATGCTCTATTTTTGCTTATTGCCATCTTTTCAAAATGCTCAAAAACTTTGAAACCTCAGGAAAACCTCAGTTGTAGAAATCAGTGCAGATACAGAGAAACTGACAGAGAGACAGAAAGTTAGTTTGGATTATAACAGGTTGGAAGAAGACAGAAGTCACCACCCCCACTTTTTCTTTTGCCTTTGTGCAGTGAATCTGTTTGATTTTCCAGACACCTCAGGGAGAAGTTGTTTCTCTTACAATGGCAAGACACTGTCAAACATGGCGTTGATACACGAGAAAATATATTCTGTAGGACTTAAAATATATTTTAAAAAGTAGTTAATTCTGCCATATGTACTATGACATGAGTGCAAAAAGATACTCCTGTTTATAACAAGAACTAAAATCTAAATGTCTCAGCTCAAAAAAAGCCTTAAATCCATCCATCAAGCATTTCTGTCAGAATACTTAGATATTGATTTAGGGAAAAAAAGAAAACTGGGAATTGTGATTATTTCAAACGGGGAACATATGCTGTGTGTTAATATACATAGTTTAGGGGACATGAACTTAATATGATCAAATGAAGTGTATAGAATTGGTTCAGGTGTTTAGCCATACTGATTAGCACCATTTAAGGCGCATTTCTGACACTTTATCTTAAGTTAAACATCACAAAGTAGAATCTTACTGAAGCTCAGCTGCTTCCACAAATGTGCTAAACAATTTAGCAAATAAACTAGGCTTAGTTATGAAATCAGAGTGAAGAGTCAAGGACGAAGCGGCAGTTAATCAGAAACCAAACCCTTGTATCTTCCTTAAGGAAGAAGAAATAAATCTAAAGATGTTTTTCTGTTTTTCTATCAAGCAACTTCACCATGTAGGTGCCATGTCTCTTCTCTTGAAGTCAGTCACGTGATCAGTTATGTGAACTAAATACACCTGAAATTATGCTTGAGAAAAAAGGGGGTAATCTAAACTTTCACATCTTAATGTTGTGTTTTTAATCCTTATTGGCACAAGCTCTTTACATGCTTGTTACTTAAAACTAATAATCTTTATACCAGTATTTTATCAGGGGATTCTCTTTTTTTTTTTACAGGAAAAGGTCTTCCAGACGCCTTGTCTCACCTGTAACTTATAACTAAATGTACATCTGAGTCTCATGGATGCAGGTGTCTGTCTGTTCATGTTGGAACTCTTCCACTATCTCATTTGTTTCAGCTAATCAGAAAGGAGAGCAGTACACACCAGCCTGTTCATGCAATGACATATGATAGAGCTTGAGGAACATTGTGTTCTTGTATTATCACAGATCAGACATGAACATGCTCTGTCACTGCACAGTGCCCCTAATTGTGGTGAATTGGACAACAGATCCACAATGACCTCTTTAGTAGTGAGACAGGGGGGGAGGCCACACACAAGCTCAATAATTGGTTAACCTGCTGATTAGTCAGGGATTATACACATATAGCCCAAACCCTCACATCAGAGCTGTTTGAAGCCAGTGAATCATTCAGTGTTTGGCTCATTCTGTGTATTTTCATGCCAAGTGAGCTGTAACCGTCATAGCATACAAAATAGACACATTTTATTTTGTTCTTTTTTTTACAAAAAAGCCCTGATGTTGAAATTATTATGACTATTCAGTAAAACATAAACATCTTTTTATGTTCACGAATCATGCAACTTCCACTAACGGTTTATTTTCCAAGCTTCCAGATTTTCTCGTTACATAACTGCATCACCTTTAAATACTTAAAAACATCTGCATTGTGAATGTATATATAGCGTAGGATACAGTCAGTGTATGAGAAGAAGCTAGTGTGTTTTTCTTTGTCTCTTTGAATTCTTCCAGTGCCCCCCCCTAATGTGACTCTGCCCTATATTTAGTTATCACATGCTGTTTTTACTTGTAGAGATGGTGAAGGACTTAAGGGCAAAGGGATGCGACAAGTTGTTCTTCAACTTCTCGCACATGCTCGACTGAAATTATTATTCGGAGAAGGTCCTATAGCATATATTTCCTAGTGCTTCCTCTTTGATCTGCGTACTTCTTTGCCTATAGCTGGCGAAAGTAGTATAAAATTTGTTGCACAGCATCACTTATATTATTTCAAGGCATTTGAGTTCTGCCTTATTTGCTCTCTTGTCGGTGATGGCACTTTTTTTATTGGAGTGAAAAGTGTATGCGTTATGCCCACACACAAATACACGCACACACACACATCTGCTTTTAATCAATACTTGCATTTGAGCTGATATGGTAAATCAGTTTTGTGGTGGGTTTTTTTTTAAAGTCTTAATTTGTTCAGCTTACTCACACATGTAAAAAAGTTGTAACCAATGGGAACCAAACAAGCTTTACAATTATGTAAACTTAATGAGATTAGTATTTTTATATAGTTGACACATGATTAAAATTGACTTGCTTTCTTCTCACTAGTACCTTGCACTTACCACATGTACTAAAGGAAGAACATGTCCAAATACACAGTATTTGTGAAGATAAAATAATGAATTTCCTTGCAGGTTGACGCTCCATTTTGTACAATATACATATATGCTGTACAGTAAAGAAATTTTAAAACTACAAAAACTCTTTTAGATATACATTATTTATTTTTACCATTTTGTAATTTAGACACTATACTGTAGCTTCAATATTGCCAGACTTACTGGAAGTGCCTATATTGGTATTATGTATCATACAGTGAATATATTTGAAGATCATTAGAGGTTGTCACAAACTGAACCATGTGGATGTTGTAATGTGAATACATTGAATTACAAAATTACAATTTCTGTGGTATCCTTGTGACATTAATGTGTTGGTTATTCTTTCATTTCACTTTTTCTTTTTCTTCTTTTTTATTTATTTTCTTCAAATTATCGAGACTAACAATCATGTACACAGTCACTGTTTGAGAAATTTCAAGTTTTTTTTTGAAAATTCATTAACAATAAAAATGTGCTAATTCAAGTAACTGAAGAAAATTCAGAAAACCAGGAAAGGAAGGAAGGAAACTGAAGACAAGCAACCATCTAAAGTTGGCAATTAAAAGAGAGGTATTGCTAAATTGTTCTGTCAAAAACTGTTTCCATATTTGGTTCTCTCAGCAGTAAGTTATCAAGTTGAAGTTGCCAAAAACTTTTATTCCTGTATTGTTTATTTTGTCCCTTGACATGATTTATTGTATTATATGACAGGTTATTGCACATGCACATACGTGGTGTTTCCCTTCATACCAGTGAGACGCTTTGACTGAATGTAATTCTTATTCAGCTATTTCTGTTTTCTATTGGTTCTCACTTTTTAGTTTTTAACCCTTTCTTGAAAAAACCTTTATTTTAATAGTGATTTTAACATGGAAAGGTTTTACTTGGATTGATTACTGAACAAACCAACAATCTGTTAGCCATCAATCATCTGTTAGCAAAAACAAATGACCTAATGGCTACAGTACATCGATGGCCTAATTTTTTTCCACTAACAAGGATGTAAAAATCTGGAAAGCAAACTGGAAAATAGGCAACCTTTTGGAGGATATTCATCGGCTCTCTGGTGAATTTCAAACCAAACATGCCCTCCTTAACAAGTATGGATGTGGTTTTTGAACAGTCACAATGGATTGCCTCACTCAACTGTAAAGTCCACAACACCAAACCCTGGGAACCCTCAGACATGCCACTGTCTTCAGGAATTGTCTTGGACCAAGGTGTTATTTGTAGGAAAAAGACCTCATCGCCATTACACCTCACAAATAGTTCTGATGGGGCTCAGCTGCTGTACTGGGTTGGACAGTGTCTGGTCCCCGTCTTCAGTGGGCTCCGATGGATGTTCCAGGTGGTGAAAACATGTTCAGCCTCACTTCAGAAACTCCTTAGTGAGGCTGTCTACAGACGCTCTGCCCTGGTGGTTCCTCCAGCTGGTGCTCCAGTTTCCGCTGTAGAGCCATGTCCCGCTGTTCCTGACATGGCTGTTGTGGGTTCCTTCCTACAACATCCAAGATAACTGGGAGTTTGGGCAAAGTGTGTGGGTCGTCTTCCTCTTTATCTGATGGCGGCCTCTCCTCATCTGCAGACTTCCTGGGTCCCCTACCAAAGCTCATTTCCCACCAACCAAACTCATTGTAGGAGACTCCGATCTAAAACAACATCTGCTTCATCATTGCTGCCACACACTGTTTTCATGGGGATTACAGTCCAAGTCATTTTCCAGAACCTTCCAGGATTGCAGTGGTCTCTCCCATATTCCACATAACAGGTGAAAGTACACATAGGAACTAGTGTAATGATACTGTACAATCTGACAACAATCTGAGCTGACCACAAAGGATTTTATGGAACTAACAAACGTTTTAAAAAACTAAGGGAAATCTGTTTTTATCATTGGTCTTCTTCCTAACCCTGAATGATGGCACCTGTCATTTTAGCAGATATTTTGGTCTAAGCACATGGCTGTTTGACTCTCTCTTCACCTGTATCACCACAGCACACCATTACACATCAGTCATCTCATTCCCACATCGCTTTTGAAAATGTTATCTGATTCCTTCGAGCCAGAACTTTAAATATTGTTAATTGCTCTGTTCAGACAGGTGTTATCCCATCTGCCTTTAAGAAGAGTAATTTAGATCACAGCGTTCTTGATACAGTAGCTACTAACCTACATCCAACTTACTGTTTTTTATAAGTAAAATTATGGAGAAGGTTTAATGTTAGTTAAGGTTAGTTAAATGAGTTTTTGAATAAAAAAAATATCTTTGAAAACAATTAATCTGGTTTTAGGACAAGCCCGAGTACAGACGGCTCTTTTAATTATGTTAGCAAGAACAACGAGAGTCAAATTCCTTGTGTGCACAAAATAGGTTCAATAAAGTGATTTTGTTTTGATGTCTACCAGTCAGGTGTATGATTACATCACAGCGCTGAGACTGCTCTTGTTAAGGTCTTTAATGACATCTACCTGAACACAGATAGACGGAACATATCAGTCGAGGAACTACTGGATCTCAGTGCTGTATTTGACACCATCGACCATGACACCTTACTAGACCAGCTGAAAAAATGGGCAGACTTTCTAGTCTTGTAATGATGGCTGATTAGGACTGTGAACTTTGCTGGCTTGACACTTGTAACAGCCAGGGGGCATTGGTTAGAACACGTAAGAGATGAGTGGTTCCTTCAAGTTTAAGTTGTTTATTGCCATTAAACATGAGCTGGCTTTAGTTTGAATGTGTGTGGTTTCCGTAACAGAGACACAACATTAAAATGAATTCGGCTGTACATGTTTATGAGTTTGCTTTGCACTCCACACTTGGCTTTACAACAATAAAGGGAATGAAATAAAGTCAGCATGCAACATCTAATATTATATAATAACACAATAAGGAAATACGATCCATGTGAGGATAATTAAGTAAGTAGTTATCTTTAGGGCTGCTAATCCACATCCATGCTTGTTACAGGTAACAACAGTACAGAACAGTACACTAGCTCAAATCATGAAAAATAACAAAAATATGTTACCACAACAATTAAGCACAGATCTATAACCATCTCACCAGGAGACTATAGTTTGATCCAATCACTGATCAGATTCATTGATCAGATTAGAGACTGGATGTGTCACATCTTTCTTCAGTTAAATTAAGACAAAACTGAAACAACATTTTTTTGAGCCAAGGACGAAAGATTAAAAGTCTGTACTCAACTCCATACAGCTGGGTTAGACCCTGGCCAGAAACCTGGCTGATGTCCTGGATTCAGACCTGAATCAGCAGTCACATTAGGATGGTTGTGAAGTCAGCCTATTATCACTTAAAGAACATATTGAGGATTTACAAAAACGTGTCCATGCATTTATCTTTAGTAGACAAAACTACTATAACGCTGTCCACAGGTCTTCCTAAAAAAGTCCTTTAGACAGCCATTGTTAGTCCAAAATGCTGCTGCTCCACTCCTCACTAAGACCAAAGAAGTGTATCATATAACACCAGTCCTAAGATCTTTACACTGGCTTCATGTTTGTTTGTCCATGTTGCACAGGATGGATTAGAACCAAAATACTTCCAGTCAGAACTACACAGGGAGAGGCAGCATTCAGTTTTTATGTTCCTCGCATGTGGAACATACTCCCAGAAACCTGCTGAAACTCTCAGCAGTTTGAAATTGGGGTTAATTTTTGTGTCTTTTCTCTCTCTCTTTTTTTTTGTAGCCTTTGATTAATATTATTACAACCAACAATTACAGTAACTAGTGTTTGAGGGTTTCTTCTTTAGTTTTTATTTTATATCTGTATATATCTATATACCTTTTAAAACTTTTTTTTTATGAAGAACCACTTTTTAATGCTTATTTTGCTCCCCAATGTAATGCTTTTAATGATCAATGCACAGTAAAGCACCTTAAATTGTCGACATGAAATGTGCTATACAAACAAACTTGGCTTGCCTTTCTTTGCATATGGTACAGAAATTAATAGACAAGTATTTTATAAAATCTGCAACACTACAGAGGCACTGATTAGAAAACACAGACATGAAGAAAAGCAAGAAAAGCATTTATCAGGAAGCAGGGCTGCAGTTCTCCTAACCAACGCGCTACAGGTCTTATCAATGAGTTATTCATTGAGTAAATTCGAATCATGCCTTGGTATTGTGGTTTACACCAACATGTTTACAATGCTTAACCATTTGGATATTTTCAAAGCCCTGCTCTGAAACGCCGGAGTTTTATTTTTATGAGTTGTTTTTGCAGCTTTTGGAGGAAATGTATCATGCAATACCTTGTACAGGGTGATTAGTGTCCACTGTGTCATTTCCAGCGACGCATGCTGGTCTCTGCTGCACAATTGTAGACGTGATATATTAATATACGAGGAGCGGGTCGGTATACAGCTGAAGTCTCGACACGACAGGATTTTATTTCTTTCCTACTCCATGTGGTGAATAAGAAGATAAAGACTTCGTGAAGAGGAATTTATAAAGCACGAGTCGGGTAAGATGTTCTTTTTGATGAATGAATGTCCATCAGTCATGACGCTAAGACGGTATTTTCTTGACGTTTATGCGGATTTATAGATGTCAAACTTGGAATAATTATGTAAGTGGCGGCGAAGATGTGTGTCAATGAATCAGAATCATCATGCAACGCATCTATCCATGGAAACAGCAGGGACTTCGCAGACACTAGAAAACGCATTTAAGCATTATACTGAGAACTCCAATTATTAAAGGAGATAAAAGATTGCTGTCTGATAAGAACATTAGCCCCGTAGCAGATTCGTTTATGGGTTGTCATTCTTTCTTTAAAAATAAAAAACACTACAACTTATTCTTCAGCCTTGACGAACAATTTGTAATTTTTGAGTCAAAACCCAGTGAAATGCACAAATACCAAACATGATCAAATAGAGATTTGCGGCTAAGACATGTGAAGTGGCTTACCCCCACCCCCCCCGTGTAGACTTTAATGGGCAGTCTAAAACCAACACGGTCGCACTTTCGATGAGTCGGCAGACTATTTGTCACTCTTCCTTACTGTTACATGCCGACCAAATGGGTTCCCGGTTTTCGTTATTTTTCGACGCCTTGAGTAAAAGTGAGCGGGCACTCAAATACTTCTTGTGGTGTCTACTGCACTTCTGACTTTGTAGGAGTTCCATGTAAATCTTCAGTGGGGTGCGCAGACTATTGCTCAAAAGACAATTGGCCACAAGACAATTGCTTAAAAGACATGCTCATAACCTTATTGGAAAAAGGGACAATTGCTCTCAAAACGGTTTTTCAAATCATTTTTTCAATTTTTATTTAAAAAAAATGCACACAAGAAAAAAATAGTTTCAGCATTAAATTAAGTTCTCACAAATGTACTAATCTTAACTAAATCAAAACAACACTTACACAATGTTTGTCTTTATGATACTAATGGACTAAAGATAAGTTTATGTATCTGGTAATCTGCTAATGACTTCACACTACCTGTAAAGTTCTCATCAGGCTCACCTCTTTGTTCTATTTGACCAGATTTCTCAATACTCATACATGACTTACTATAAGTCAGTCTTGAATCAGTTTTAAAATACTAAATAGAGTTACAGTAAAAACTACTTAAAAGGGGAGTCTGTATTAAAGCTCTTGCTTGGAAGGTACCTGATGAGCCTGATGTAAATGTCTGGGGGGGACTCACTTTAACTATGGGAGATAAGGAAAAATGATGTTTGCATGAACTTCAGCAACTCTAACAGCAGAACGAAATGGGTGTCATAAACAGTCACTCATCCTGAAATCAAGTATCTATTAGCGAGACTAGACACACTTTTGGCTCAATACGTTGACCCTTACATTAAACAATGTTTTATGCCTTAAGTCTTATCTTAAAATGCTTTAATACTACTCTTTCCCACAGGTGAAAGACACCTTCCACAAAGTAGGAAGCCGGCATGAAGAAAATGGACCAATCTGCCACAGGTCGATGGACTCTGAACAATAGTCCTGCCTCTTCTGTAGTAAAGAACTGTCACCCAAATCTGAAGGTACTTTCAACACAACAAACTACTTACAATAACTTAATTTGAACAAGTTCATGTTGCTTTGCTCCACTCCACAAGAGTGTAATTTGCTTTACTAGTGGTATGATGTGCCAGCTGGATTTCTCTGTTGAAATTTTGCCACAAAGAAAGCAGCAACAGTCAAATATCTGCAATAGTAAGGCAAGTCCTGAGCAATTAACAGCTATGCTGTACTTGAGATCAGATACCCTGCTGGACAATAAGCTGACCAAATTATGAAGCTCTCAAATCCAATGAGGCTGTAGCAAACCCTGAAGCCAACTCCCAATTTCCTCTTCAAGAATGACACCAAGCTACGGTATAATGTATGCTAAGAGCTAGCAAGACATTGTCTCACTGCTCCATGACACCAGGATCTACAGCAGGGACATCAAAATGTAATTTGGACTGGAGAAATGCGTCTGAAAGGTGATATAATACACATAGAGTACAGAATGGCAGCTTTCCTGAACAAGTACCTTGGATTACCATAATGAAATGGCAGCTGGGAGGAGGCCACAAAGACAGCTGCAATAGCCAAATACCTGCAACTAGTAAGCCAAGTCCTTAAAAGTCAGCTCAGTGGCAAGAACAACATCAGGCAACTATAGTGATCAGATAGTAACAATGGGATAACAAGTTGGCCAAATGATGAAGTTCAGACCACAGACATCAAAACATGAAAGCTCATCAAGCATGGAGGGTTCTGTACCAAGTCCATTATCCAGAAGCTATGCACAGAGTGCAAAGACGGAGGCAGATGACTTATGAGCATCAGAACCACTACTGGAGATCAAACATCCAAGCTCCATGAACACATGAGGAAGATGGCCCCATGGGATGAAACACTCAGTGAATGTCTAAGGCAGTGGAAATGGGACGAGAAGGAGTTGCAGGAACAAGGGAGGAAAAACACCTGCATGTGATGTACCACCTACAGATCGCTGAAATGGCAGATATGAACAAGACCTACCAATGGCTAGAGAGAGCTGGACTAAAGGACAGCCCAGAGGCACTAATCATGGCAGCGCAGGATCAAGCCTTGAGCACCAGAACAATGGATGCCTAGATGTATCACACTAGGCAGGATCAGGTGCAGGCTGTGCAGAGAGACCACTAAAACAATGAAAGATATTGGCAGGAAAATGCAGAGACAACTTAGCTACTTAATTAGATTTCCACCTCATCAGTGGACCTCAGGCACTCTATTATACTCTACAATTTAAGATTTTACATCATCTTCACTGGTTTCAAGTGTTGTGTGTTTTCCTTTTGATTATTGAAAAACAATAAAAAGACACTTGAATAAAAACAAAAAGGAAAATGTTCATGAAATGCTATAACCAAGTAGTGTAGAGCATAGTATAGAGAAAAATCTTTGCTGAACATGGACTGGAGACACCAAAGTCACAATGGGAAACAACTCCAGCAGAGTGATGGAGAGCGAAAGAAATAAAGAAAGTGGTAATCAGCCGGACATTATGATGATGGATAAGCAGCAGTGGAAAGCCATTGTGATCTATACCAACATAGGCAATATCAGGAAAACACGATAGACTAGAAAAAAACCCAAAGGTTCAAGAAAGAGCTGGAGAAAGCCTCGAGGGTGAAGGCAACGGTTGTACCTGTGATCATTGGAGAACCAAAGCAGGGGGGCAGTGTCCCCCACACTGGAGAAGTGGCTCCAACAGATACTTGGAGAAACATCAGACATACTGGTCCAATAAACACAATCCTAGGGACAGCTAAGATACTGCACAGGTCCTAGGTCTCTGGTATATGACCAGAGTTGAAGATGAATAGCCAACCTCCCCGACCAGGGGAGATAGGGGATGGGTGAGGGAAGTGTTTCTTTTCTTTATAGTATATAGAGATATACCTCAAGATATTTTATCATCCTTTTTTTTTTTAATCTCTGTTGTTGATTCATAATTGTTTTGCCCATTAGTAATTTTGCTAGTAGTGCCCATGTTTTGCTAATAGTGCAAAAAGGTTTTATTCAACCTTGCTGCTCCCCCCCTGTGATACAAACACATTTTTACTATGCTACTTTAATGTTAAAAACACAATGTCAGACTTGTTAATAGCAATAGGCCTAGTGATTGAACGTATCTTGAACTAACATCTGTATTCTTTGGACTTTAAATCAAGCAGCAGTTAGTTTCTTAGGGAAAGTTTCTGCTTCGGTAATATTGGTCATAGAGTGTGCTTCTTTATTAGGTTAAGAAGAACAGTGAACAATGATCACTAAGCTGCTTAGTGTTGTATTTAGAAAGAATTCTAGACTTATTGGCTATTTGCCCAAGTGCTTACCCATGTATTTTCTGTCTGCATGTAGTAATACTATTATGAATTTCCTAATGTGCATCTTTTAAAATGACAGTCGCTTGTTTATTTCCAGGTTTGTCTTCTCTGGATATTCTTACACTTACATGATTAAGTACACCAGGAAACATTTTTCATACCAAATTTAGCCACTTTATAAGAGAAAAAAAAAGATGTCAGAAAAATGCTGTTGAATTATTGCTGAATTTCTACACTTTCTGTGTATTTCTACACTGCATTTTGATTTATATTTAGTAAACATATGAGGGTAGATGCTTCTGTTCTCCAAAAAGATATTCAATGAGGACCTCCCTTAATATTTAGCTTCCATATGGACAAACTAACTAGGTGTACTTATGTCCTCTTCCTCCAGGTTTTTTTTTTATTGTTACTGTAACAGCTTTTTATAGCAGCCGTGCATAATGTCGTCTTTACCGTCACCTGCTAATGGTGCTAGATTAATGGAAAACAAATATGTTGCATATTCTCTTTAATGCATAATTTCTAAAGTTTAGTTTAAAATATTTTAATCACTGCACTGACCCTAAGCGAGAGTATAAGACGGCAGTTGGTATAGCTCTTGACTGGCTGCATGTATTGCTATAGTTGCAAAAACTAATATTGATAGAGAAAATAGTTATTGTAAGTTTTTTTTAATCAAACATAGTGTGTATTATGAATTATCTGGTTTCCAAAGCTATTGCATAACGAGTTTTATACCTTAGTCTGGAGACTAATTGGATACGGTCAGTGGCACTGGCAAATAGGGCTGCAGCTCATATCAACCATACTTTGAGCACCATGTCAAACCCCACTGGTGTGCCACCTTCACAGCAGCATTACTGTAATTTGCATAAACAGATATTTTTAGCCACTTTTAAGGGCTATTCATTCTGGCTTACGCTGTCACTTGCGCTCCTGACGGTGTTTAAGGCTTATGTGATCATGGATCTATTTTTCTCCTGGTTACTTGTGTCAGAAAACTGTTATTTCCTTTGTTATGCTAACCTTTCTGTTCAACATGTAAAACACCTGATTATCATTTAGTTATTTTAAGGAATGTCAAATTTACTTTTTTCATGTCTTTGATATGTTTTTTTTACTTGATTTTTTACTTTGATTTTTATTCACTCCTTTCTTCTGTTTTTATTTCATTTCTTTCCCTTAAAAGCTTATTTTGCTTTCAGTGTACTTATTAATGCTTCTCCTGCAATGTAAAGCACCTTTAATAGTCTTGTACATGAAATGTAGTATATAAATTGCCTTGCCTTCCCTTGCCTCACATATTGCACTTTTAGAATATAATACATATCAGCTACGCTCCTTCTGAAATATGCATGGCACCATGCTCCTGTTGAAAATTACATATTGTGGTACATAAATCTCTTCCAAGCATGGGCTATTTTCATCCCTCAGAATGTGGCTTTAGTTACCTCTCACCTGTTTCCAATTATGCTGTCAGTGGATGTGCCTGTGTCCTTGTGAGATTGGCTTCTCTAATCTGCCCTTTGTTACCAACTGTCAGTGTCTACAGGTGGCTGAGTGAAAGCAGGAGGGTGCATGATGCTCTCAGTCTGAGAACAATAGGCGCCTCCTTTTCATGTAGATGTACCTGCACTGCAAATCCATCTCATACACATGTAAAATCACACAGAGACATATATTCATTGAATTTGAAGGCAGATGCCGGGTTAAAATAGAATAAATTGCTCCTGTTCTTTCTAGTTATTTAGACTTTACTCAAATTTTCGTTAATTTACTTGAATTCTTACTGTTAAATTTCTCAAAATGTGATGTCTTGTAGATGCTTAGTTGTAAAAGTGATGTAAAATTGGAATAGGTTAAGCCAAGCACCATATCACAAAAATACTACATAGGTTGAAGAGCACAGTAATTCAAAGCCTCTTGGTTTGACATAATGATTTATTTTTCCTTTTTGCATTTCTATAGATGTTCCTTGCAGCTTTGTCCTTTGCTTACTTTGCCAAAGCTTTATCTGGCAGCTACATGAAGAGCACGATTACACAGCTGGAGAGGCGTTTCGACATACCCAGCTACCTGATAGGTATCATAGATGGGAGCTTTGAAATAGGTGAGTTTCTCAATCTCATCTTCATTTCTGTATTAACTACTTATTCATGGCAGATTTTGAGTGGTATACAAATTTTTTACCACTTACAAATTTACGTAAAATAGAATAAAATTAAATTGGATTAAATTCCCTGTAACTATGAATATGTATTTAAAGATGAAAAACTATTTGATTACCAAAAGGCAAAAAGTCAAAGATTAAACAATTCTTTAGTATTTTGAACGGGATGATTTCAGTTATTTTGAGTTTTTAAAAAAAAGATAAAAGGATGTGGACCTTATCGAGCTTATTAAAGTCGTTCGTTGTTTAAAAACACTTAAGTTATGCTACTCTTTTGAGCATTGTCCATAGATTTACAATCGTAATTTGATGTATAGAATTTTAGAATTATGTAGTGAGTAACGAAGAACAGTTTACTTTCTAATGACCTGTCCATTAGGGTCACTGATATAGGTGCAGAGAACAATTTTTCACCTTGGGGGTCTTTTGATGTAATGCAGCAGTGCTACACACAGCGCTTTTGGGAATGTTTTCTTGGTATTCTGAAATGACAGATTAAAAGCAATTTATAAAGTTAAAAATCTGAATTTGTGTAATTTCATGTGATTAGGAGATCTCTAGAGTAATTCCCAAAAGCATCTTTCCCCAGTGCACCTGAATACATGCCAATTGAGTAACACCAAAATCCCTTGAACTTAGCATAGTCTCTGCTTGCACATTCAACTGGTTAAAACACACAAAAAACTGAGAAAACCCTCTGAAGTTGAAGCACAAAGGCTCAAATTAATAAGCAGAGACATGACATACATCCAAACTGAACGTATGTCAAAAGTTGCAGATTACCTGTTATTATGCACATCATTTAGATGAATATAGGAGGAGTATTTCATTCCGTCTGTTTGGAATCCAGGATGTACTAACTGATATTTTGTGCGTGGTGGGTCTCATGTTTAATGCCTTTGACTGCTTTCCATCTCTGCTTCCGATTCACTCGACCCTGCAGGGAATTTGCTGGTGATTGCTTTTGTGAGCTATTTTGGTGCTAAGCTCCACCGCCCCAAGATCATAGCAATTGGATGCGTTTTGATGTCTTTAGGGACCTTCCTGATCGCTATGCCTCATTTCATCATTGGCCGGTAGGTATACTGACTGATAGTGTGAGTTAAAAATGTTCATCCGCATAGGTCTTTGATCATGCTAGTGTAGCCATGATACTTTTGTTTCACAGCCCTGAAAAGTGTACTGTATAAATTGCTTCACACTGTGACTATCTAACACCTGATTATTTCTACCTTCCCTTGCCTAACTTATTGGTGTTTTATACACAGCTACAAGATTGAAACTACAATCATTTCTTCAGTAAATTCAACCAACCTCTCTCCATGTCCAGAAAGCTCTCTTGAGTCTTCTGGGACTGGCAATACAGCCCCTTTACCGCCCTCTGGAGGTAAGATAAGGAATGCATTTTTTCCTGAATTTAGTCAACGTACACATTACTTTTAACATTTATTTAAAAATACAATAATAGCTACTTATCCATATAGTAAAACCAAACAACAGGTGCAAATATATTGTTAATATTTTAGCTGTCAACCAATGTTTTGTGCTTAAGAACCTATGTTCATGAGGATAACATAGGTTATCCTCATGAAATAACGAATGATAGCCTACAGGAAAAGTAGAAACATAGTCACTCTATAGACAATTTGGTCCTGTGGGTTTTTACCCTTTTTGCTTGTTAACTTTCAGAATGGGGCCTACAGACATCCTGATTTGATAAGAGCATGTAAATAAATTTGATCAGTTATGCAAATGAGGAGACTTAAGAAAGACAAGATATATTCCAAAAAATTATTTGTTGTATTTGTTGATGTATTTGACAAAAATACAGTGAGTTCCCACTTTCTGTGGATATGGTTGTCTCATTCAACAATTGCAGAATTGTTTGTAGCTGTATTTATATCAATTGCAATTCTTTGACTGCATTCACTGGTTCTATTTATATATTTATAGAATGAAAGACAAATTTTGGCAGTCAAGCATGTCATTGTTTGCATCCTGTCACTAGGGCTGGACGATTATAGAAAAATTAATAATCACGATTATTTTGATTGATATTGAAATCACGATTATTATACACAATTATTCACTGATTTTAAAAAAGTGTTTATTGAACCACCAAAAAGAAATCCACCTCAATAACTTTTGGAACAAACATCC
>JAVQJG010063460.1:0-19535 GCA_036024015.1 Craterocephalus amniculus | reverse complement strand
TTAAAAAAAATCGTGACTGTCTATCAAAATATCTTATTTTATAAGCTTTTTCACATTTTTTTTCTATATTAAGCGGATAGGTTAACTTGTAATAACATGCTATATATATGAATATATGAATATAAGTGCTGTCAATAAGACCAACGTCGTGATTTACATCTTTAACCAATTTCACAGAAATGTAAACGAATAATTGTTTTCTCCAAGTTTCATAAAACTTGAACAAACTGTGATATCTACTGTAATCTGAAAATTCTTTATACGTTTGACTACAAATTAAATTACAACATGAAAATTAATTTGTCGCTTTCTGACAGCTGTTCTTTCATATCTTTAGCTATCTATCATGCAATCCTGAGATACACCTCTAATTCAGTGAAATTACCGCACTGTGGTGACTGGCACGTAAATTTGGAAGTGTTAGCCTCAGTTTTGCAGAAAAACTAAAAAAAAAAGAAGAAAATTCTGTGCAACCGGCCGTTTCTGGAGTCGATAACGTTTTTTTTTTAAATAAATAAGAATTAAAAGTTTTGGTTCGTAGTAAAACTGCACATAAAGTTGTCTGGATATAAAATAAAATTTCTTACTGTTCTTATGTTGGTCCGTACCGTCCAAAGGTTTCCTGTCTTTTTTACTAGCTCAAACTTTTCTCACCTGTTGTTGCTAACAGAGCGTCAACGTTGCTGCAGCAATGTGGGGGAAAGCCTGCAGAATCTTTTACCTTCTCCGAAGCAGATGATAATATAACGTTTGTGCAAAAACAAAACTGTTCAAATGTTGTATTTGTAGCAAAGTTTGCATAAACTGGGACTTCGACTTCGTTTATCCACATTCCCGTCAATGGTGGTACCTTTGGGTTGTACCACATAGATCGTTTATTCCACATGAGGCACCGCTAGTGTTCCTGATGGCAAGGTTACTGCAGAGGTCCAACAGGCACAGTGGACATCTACAGGAAACTATCCGAAACCAAGATATTATTCACTCATTTCTACATGTAGTTCGCATTTAAACTATACTTTATCTACTTCAAGATCGCAGAATAAATAAGCCTAATTGTTCCAGGGACAAAACAATGATAAAGTGCTAAACCATCACTGTCTCGAGGATAATAAAAATCTTAAACCAAGCCTTGCAGTAGAATTCATGAGTTTAAACATTGTCCGAAACAAGATCTGCCGTTAGCCACTTGTATGTCTGACTGAATTACAAAAATTGCCGAAGCATGGTTAAGAGAAAGGATTGTGCTGAAGTTTGTAGGTTCATGTGCTTTGACTTAGAAAGTGAACAATAATTGTCACTGCTTTGCAAATGTGTCCCCCTTTTGAAATGTGAAGTTCGATCTAATTGAACACATCTGTTGATATGCTTAATTAGAGATGGACATGGTGCGTTCAGGAGTAGTCACGGAAAGTGCAGCTTTACGTTAATTTAAATTTAGTTATCTTTTTCTCCCCTGCAAAGGGCGCACTGTGATGGCTGCTGCATCCACCTGATCCTGTTTATGTCCACCCATGATGCACTGTCCTGTCTGTTCTTGAAAGTGTTGTAGACCCTACTGGGATGTGAAGTGAAGTGGACATTTCATTAGCACAAAGCCACTAAACCCCTTGTTTTGTAATTTCAGGATCACCTCCTGGAATCCAGATTTTACATCCATAAATATTTGAATTTTCAACCTCACATTAAAAAGGCACTTTGGTTCTGCTGCTTCCAGATGAAAATATGGCAAAAATCCAACTACCTGGAAACTCTGGTTGATATCTTAGTATTGCTCATTTAAAGTATTTAACTCCATTATTACTTTGATCACTCTCTGTAATCCATCTTCAGTTATTCCAGAATGCAGTAGCTAAGCCATTAACATATGTGCAACATATCTCACATCACTCCTGTTTGTGTCATGCTTTATTTGCTTTTACTGAGAATCATTGTAAGACATACTGTCAGTTTGGTAATTGGCACATGGATGGATGGATGGATGGATGGATGGATGGATGGATGGATGGTTTAAAATTCCATTGCTTGTTTTTAAGTCGCTGCATTACCTGGGGGCTTCTGTTCACCTCTATAACAATAGTCAGACTCCTCAAACTTCAGAGCAAGGCTTTTTATTTTACTAATTTACGTCCAGAAGTGATTGAGCTTTCTTAGTTGTATAATAATACTTTTTAAGACACTGCTCCATATATTTAACTTTTGAAAAATGTTTCTCGGTGGCTAGAGCAAGGGATGTCCAGCTCTGGCCCTTGAGTGCCACAGTACACAGTACAGGTTTTAGAAGTTTCTCGCTGCCAAAAACCTGCTTCAGATGAATAATTTAAAACCTTAAAAACTTTAAAACCTCCAGGACAGTGGCCCCCGGGGACCAAGAGATAAGATCTCTGCTCTAGAGTAAATATTCAGTTTAATTACGACACATTAGGGGGGGGGACACTAAATGTCGTTTCCTGTCTAAACAGAGATCATCTCCTCTAAACCTGAGTCTGCACATTCCCTGTCAGGACACTGACTCCCTCAGCTGCCAGTCAGTCTCATCATTTAACCTTCAGTCGTCACTTCCAGATATCTCTGATTAAAAGCACAATCCAAACAAATTGGCACAAACACTTAGGACCCTTAGGTTTTATTATTATGTGATCTTATATATAGTTAAATTGGCATCCTATTTCTGATTTAACAGCAGAAAAATAAGTCTTTTATTTAAAGGCCTAAACAGGAGCCCTCATTTTCAATTTGTAACGTGTACGTGACCCACGCTGCTGGTGTAGTTTTTATTGTTATGAGAGCTTTGGGCAAAGGATCTAACAAACTAAATAAATAAATTCTTTCAGCTCTGACATAAGTGGCACTCCCACTGTTGTCTAACGCCCACACTCAAACTGTCATTCTATCTAATTTACACAGTCGGCTGCAGCACTACTGACGTGAGTTGCTCCAGCCACAGAGGAGGCAACTTCCAGCGGTAAAAGTCCAGAGTTCTCTTCCTGACTATTACAAAGAACTCTCTCCTAAAAATCAACATCTGTCACTCATATGCTTCCCACTGCAGAGCCACCAGCCAGCATGCAGACCTCCTCTCATATCCTGCCCAATCACCGACCAAGAAAGATGCACCAGAACGAGAGGGAGAGAGGAGATTCAGGACCTCCAAGAAGTCAGCCTCGAAGAGCACCCAAAGCAGGTCGGCTCCCTGAAACGCCGTCAGAGAGGAAGGACAGACTGCAGAAGGAGAAGCCAGAAACCAACCAGATGAAGACGGAGCAGGAGACAGAGGTCAAGTTGAAATCTACCGTGGTGGACATAGACAGTGTTAGAGATGACGTGGACAAAGAGGAAAACTTGGGGCTTCTGGAATCAGCAGACGATGAAGATGGTGAGTCAAAGCCGGTGGACATGATGCACACAGCTTTATTTCTATGTACTTTTATGGTAACGTTTGTGTGCAGCTGTTTGCTTAAGTAAACCTGCCATTTAAAGTTGTGTGTCTGTAATATTCCGGCCATTTCTGAGGTTTTTTTCTCCGTTGAGTTAAATGTAAAAAAGTTATTGAAGGAATACGTTGTCTGGGTTCTTCACACTGAACTCTGGGGTCTGCAGGTCTGAAATGCAAGAACCTGGGAGTGTTTGAGTGGCTGCTCATGGTCTCCGTCCTGGCTTTGGTTATCCTCTTCCTGCCTTTTTCCATCTGGTTCTGCGTACAAGTATGAACTACACCTCAAACCAAATACAAATCAAGCACATTATAACTATAATTAACACAACTGTAATTTACCCTTTTCTTCTAAAAATAACAGCTGTAGAGAGAAATATACACATTCTCACTCATAACCCGTTTTTATAGTAAGGCAGTGCATGTTAAAATAAGTCAAATTAATTTGAGATATAATGACACAAAATTTGGATTAAGATTGCGTAAATGTGTTGTACATCTGAATAAAACTCTTGACATTAATTTCCCTCATTCATTTGGGCTGTTCAGTTGAAAGATGTCACTCTGATTTACAGGTTGTCAGGGAGCACGAGAGAGCCGTAATCTTCAGACTTGGTCACCTCCTACGAGGAAAACCCAGAGGACCAGGTCAATACAAATGACTGTTTTTATCTTATTATCTGTCGGCATCATGGAAGTTTATTCTTAACTTAAGGAGTATTGGGTGAGACGAGGTTAAATGCTCTTCATCTCCGTGTAGCTTACGTTTCGGTTTCACAGGAGCATAAATGGCTTTGTTTCTTGGTGTCAGCGTGTGATTTTAGCTTCTTCTATGCTGAGTTCTTTAGTCTAAATGATACTACAAAGTTACAGTAACATAAGAATAATTATTTTGGATAAGGAGTGGGTTTAGGAGAAATATGTACAATAGTTATGATATCCAGTCCAATATCTTTGTTAATTTTAACAGCAATCAGTTGGAAGAAGATAAATGTTTTGTTTATTTTAGGAAATAGACAAATTTTGCAAGGGTAGATGAATAAAGTGAGTAAAGATTTTTTCATTTTGTAATTTTTTTTATAAGGCCACATCCCATGAAGATATGGGCCACAACTCATAGACATCAATCAAGTGCATATGCCAGAAAGAATTCATGAGATTGACATTGAGCAACCGTCTGCCTCTCTCTTCCCCTCCAGGTCTCCTTTTCTACCTCCCACTTCTTGATGTGTGCTACAAAGTTGATACTCGACTAAGAATGTTGACGGTTCCTCCTCACATGGTACAGAAAAAAAACAAAGCACCAAAGAGGAAAAAAGCCTTTATATTATTGAAAAAGAAGAGCTGACTCAGTTTCTTCTCTGCAGGTGGTGACGAAGGACTTGGTGAGGCCTGAGCTGAGTGCAGTGTGTTATTACCAGATAGAAAATGTTGCTCTGTGCAGCACAGCTCTGTCCAGTCTGACCACGGTGCTGCAGAGTCTGGTTCAGGCAGCGGTCAGAGACGTTCTGGCCCAACACACATTCAGCCACATCCTGCTGCACAGGCGTAGGATTGGGGAGCAGATACAAGCGGTGGTCGACTCTGTTGCTTGCCGGTGGGGTATCAAGGTGGAGAGAGCAGACATGTAAGAGCCTAGAGGTGCTGCAGACTGATGGTGTAACTGACTTAATGTAATCAAGATATTATCTGAAGCGTAAAAGGAAGGAGTGAATTTGTCCAGTATAGTGAAGATGCAGTTCTACTGCAGAAGCTATCAGTTCCTGAAAAGGTATTTTCTCTGCACATAGTGATTTTTCCTGGTAGACAACAGAGAGAACATTAGAGATTTGTGTTGCACAGCGATCGTCCTGCTGACCAGGCCGGGTGGTGCTTGTGTTTGATTTTCTGTCAGAGATGAGCTCAGTGTTCCTGCTGAGTTACAGCAGAGCCGCGCTGCAGAAGCGGAGGTCAAGAGACAGCAGCAGTTCAGAGTAAGTGACCGAACCATGAGCCCTGCTTTTGTTTTCTGTATTCATGCATCTTATAATTGATCATCCGCAGCTTGTAACTAACATGTTTGTGCATCCGCAGCAGAGTGTGTGCAGAAAATCCACTTCAGAAGTTTTTGTAATTTGCAGGTAAAAGCAGCAGAGAGTGAAATGACTGCCTGGGATGGGCTTAGGTCCTCCTTCCGACTCCTTCATCCTGCATTGGTACTTCCGCTGCATCCAGATCTCCTCAACGTGAACTCTGACCTTTCCTCCCTCCCACCACCTCCTCCCCCAGCTAAAGAAGAGGAGGAAGGAGTGACAGTGGGGGAGCAAGGGACAGACTCATCAATGATGTGACAGTTAATGGAGGGATGATGATCAAATTATGCAAACCCTATGTATAGTGGAAAGGCAACATACTGTATATCATGACTTTTTTCTAATATAGGCAACTTTTGGATTTGATCTCTGTAACACAGTAAAAAAACGTTAAGAGGATCTCAGACAGTCTTTCACAAGGAAAGGGAAACGATTTTCACCATTCTGTGAAAATATGCAAACAGCTGAACGACTTCATAGTAATATTTATCAAGATAATGCTCAAAGTGAGGGGTTTTAATAGTCAAGGTAAATATTATACTATTAGAAAAATAATAAAAGATATAAGAAATGATGTATGCATAGTTTTGTGGTGGAAATCGCTTCATGGCTCAGAGACTAATATGAAAATCAGCGTTACTAAACATGTGTTGCTGCATTATACACATTAGTCTCACAAAAACAATTACAATCATGTAGAAAAGAAAGTTAATCCTATTTATTATGTGGGATATAATAAAAATTAACTGGTCTTTACTAGGAGTTAAAACTAAGTAATACCTCCACAGATGAAGAAGACAAATAACACAAAGTCAAAATGTAACCTAAGGAAATCCCGGTTCAGTAGTTTGACATTAATGACATTACAAAGCAGCCTTCAGACTCAGCTGGAGGTTTTATTCAGTCACATGCACAGTTTTATGTACTTTTAGGTAAAGTAGCAGCTGGCATGTCCTTTTAACTTGCTGAGAGATTTGTATTGACTAATCAAGATATGAACAATTTTGTGTTCATATATAAATCGAAAAAATTAATTTTTAAGTAACTTAAGTTTAAGATCTTTATTTATCTCTTAAAAGAGAAATGAAGATAAATTAAAAGAACTTAAAGATGGATGTACAGTAAGAAGATTTAGAAGAAGATTATACTGTTGGTGAATGAGGCGCAGTGTTTCTTTAGTTTTTTACTTGTTTATTCACAGCTTGCGGTGCATACCTAAATACTCTGCCAGTCTGGTTGAGGACAGGACTTTGTGAAAATTAAAGGACCTTAATTTTATTTTATTTTTTCAGCCATTCTATCGCAGATGTACAGCTGTATTGTGGATCACCATTTTGATGCAACCAAATGTTTAAAAAGTGATGCAACAAAGTGGTGAACACGTCTCCTCACAAGATGATTTACACGTCAGGCATTAAAATCTGTGCCTGTAAATTATTAATGTTGATTTAAAAGGCAATTCATGAATCTTATAAAGGATGGCATAAAAATACTCTAAATAAACATATTCAGGCTCGATACAAACAATATTCTTTTGATGTCATGTGATATTTAGATAACTAGAAAATCATATGATCCAATTTGATGCTTCAGTGTATGATGTTCTCTGATTCAGTTAAACATGTTATATGAAAACAACTGAAGCTGAGTGAAATATCTGCATAAAATTTAATCCAAAGCAAGTCTGAACTGCATGTTAAAAAGCATCCGAAAGTTCAACACAGCCAAAAGCCAAAGCCAGCAAATTCATCGTTTCTTGGTCTTTTTGGTGCTGCTGGTTGGTTTAGCTTCAGTTTTCTGTAGAGGAGCTGGTTTTTGTTCCGTTGATGGGGAAGAACTATGTGTTTTCTTTTCCTCTGAAATGCATAAACACGAGCACCAGCTGTATGCTTTACTGTTGTCTTTTGTCCTTACTGCATTTCTTCTGATGCTAAAATTAGTTTTTACTGTAGATTTTACCTTCATTTCTTTTGGGCTCCAGACTTGGCTGACCATGCAGTTGTCTCTCCAGGTCTTGAATCTTCTCCAGTGCTGCCTGCAGGGCCTCCTCAGCTTTCAGGGATCGTTGCTCAGCTTGCAGCACCCGCACTTCAGAATCTCTGGGTGACAACAGATTAGAATAATGGATTAGTTGTCCTTTTTTATTGATCATGGTTAACTGAGACTACTACCTATATAAATTTTAAAAAACGTTCACATTTGGTTCATTGCTGCTATAATCTAAAAACAATTTAAAGACAGCATCCATATTGATATTTTCATTGTTTTCAAAAGAACATCCAAAAAAGAGGGAGTGAAAAATGCTGAAACATAGTTTTGCAAAGTTATTTAAATGATCTCTTTTACATACCAACATTGAGAAAATATAACATAAAAGTAAATGTGCAATACAACAATAAAAAAGCAAACTTACTGCAGTTCTTTTTGCAGCTTTACTAGTGTTTTTAGATCACCAAAAGCTGTTTTTGCTTCTTCTGTCACTGGAGTCACAACCAGCTCATCGGTCTGATGGACACACAAGCAAACAGTTGATCAGAAAAACGCTTTCATCAGCACCTAAAATGTTAATAATATACATTTTCTGACCCCAGGTAAGTGGACACGGTTCTCTTCAAGATTTTTTTCTGCAATACTTCCATCATAGCTTATGAGCTTCACAACAGAGCTATTACAAACTGCTGGCTCCCCCTGCAGGGCAAAAACAACGCTTGTAATTTTCACTCAAGTCTGGCTAAAACTGCTGAAGATTACAGCAGAAAAATGATAATTTTCGAAATTCACTAGTAGATACAGTATCTCAATATTTCACAGATTATTCACTTATTTTATAAAGTGATGAAAAATTATTTAGATTCTTAGCATTATAACAAGTTCTAACATAGAAATATAAAAACATACTTTTACAAGAGTATTGGCAGCAAAACATGTGACTATATTGGTTATTTCCTGTGATGTATTATCATGTTCTACATTATTAGATTATCAACATTCATGCATCTGTGTATAACTCAACACATTACTGCTGAAGGTAAAAAGGTATCTATTAATTAAAGTCACCTATTAAATGACAATTAAAGTAAATAGGACGAAGTAGCATAAATATATAAAAGTACAAGAAGCTTAAATAAAAAAATACTTCACTAGTTCTTACTAATAGATCTTTCCAATCAACTGCAAAATATCTATTTTTCCCTTAGTGCAGTTAGAAAATTGCACATACTGTAGTAAATACATTCAGTTTGCCCCTTATGACAAATTTAAAAAAAACGGATAAATAAAAGCAAACAATTTCAGAGAATTGATTGAATTGGTAAACATGACATTTTCTGATTAGCAAATGACCTAACAAGAGATACAAGTGATTCTTTAACAGTAAATGAACGCTAAATTAAAACTTAAAAAGGTTCACATACAATCTAACTCAGTTTTGTTATTTACATTCAAAGAGATGCAGATCATTGGAACATTCAGTCTGTGTGGCTAATCTCAAAAGGACATTTTAGTTATTATTGTCACTTACCTCTCTTGGATTTGCATCAGTTCCATCTTTGATCTCTTTGTCTGTTGAAGGCTCCACTGAACCCTCTCTACTCACCTAAAACAACCAAAGAACCGCCTCTCATAAACAGAAAAATCATAGACTTGGGTCTTTTGGATAACTCAATCATAATTATAAGACTTGAATAACCTCTGCTTGCATAAATTAATAAGTATCTGTGAAACCAGTAAAGCCAGCATGATAACAAATGAATAATTTAATTTTAATTAACATGAGACTGCAATTAAACTTAATCTAAATTACAGAATTAACCTGAATAATAATTTAGCTTGGAGTGCATTTGAGAAGAATCCTCACCTGAGTCCTTGTGCTGCCTGCTGGGTCAATTCTATTGGTCAAAGGCAAGTCAACAGGATCACCATGAACTCCTGCAAGCAGTATTTTACAGGTCTCCACCCAATCAATACACTGTCTCTGAGGAAAAACTTAAAGTTAAAAATGAATTTCATTGTGACTCATTTCAGAAGCTGGAGATATTTTCACACATGAATAGTTCAGAATTAGCATTTTTGCATACAACCCTTGAAATCATTGGAATCTATATAATGCTTGGTCTGCAGTGTAAGCATGAAAACGCCTTGTCAAGACAACTTACCTGCAGATTCCTGCAATCATTTAACTTATCTTCACTCTCAGTATTATTTGGGTCCAGGACAATCTGCTCCTCTAGAATTAGGGTGCATGATCTAAAATCAAAAAACAATATTTCCTCGTAAGTAAATCCTGAATATTTCTTGTCCACATTGTTGTTAGTTGAGATAATAACATCGGGTTGTTTAATTGTTTTATTAACTGCTAGTTATCTACTTAAACAGCAGATAATAATAAATGGTACCTGGAAATGTAGCTAGAATAACTGTCTAGTTTCTCAGCCAGCACATTGGCATCCTCATTTAAAGTCTGTGGTGAGATCTTTTCAGTGTCGTGGTACTGAAGACTTTGGCTCTGGTCCTCACTATAGTCTGGTAACATGACAACCAATAACTCCACCATCCAGCGTCTCTGAGCCATGTGAAAAGAACTGACCTGGTAAGAAAAAAACAGTGAACATTATAAAACTTCACAAAAGGAATTCCTTAAAAATAGAAAAGGCAGGAAATGAAATGAAAATATGGAAGTTGTCAGTCTTTTGTTTATCTGCAATGACCACTAACTTGTCTTGCTGAAACTTTAAAATGACAAATGCTTCATACTGTAGTGACAGTCGGTATGATGAAACTATTAAACCATTTTAATGACCAGCAGTGAACACATATGGTGCAATAGATGAGCAATATGTGCCGATATATCCCCAACAGTAAAGGCAAAACTATAGTTTCCCAACATTTTCAGTGTGAGCTGTAAATTGTCGGTACTTACTTTTTCTCTGAGTTTCTGGTTTTCACCCTGAATAAAGTCAGATAGGTTGGTTTTGAACTTCTGAAAGTCATCAAGCAACTTTTCTGTCTGTTTACTGTTAAAAAAAACACACAATAATTTAATGTAAACTATTTAAATAAAACTACAGGAATGGGATTTAATATGATCTTTTCTTAAAAATAATCTGCTAAACTAACTAATGCATCCCAAGCATTGGTTATTATTCAATTAGATTACCATTGAAAAAGTAGGCCAAAATAAATAAATAAATTTCATCATCATTTTCTGTACTGCTTGATCCAATTCAGGGTCATGGGTGGGCTGAAGCCTATCCCTGTAATTATCAGGTAAGAGGCTGGGTACACACTGGACAGGTTGCCAGTCCATTGCAAGGCCAGCATAGATACCCAGACAATCATTCATGCACACAGTCACCCCTAGGGAGAATTTAGTTACCAATTAACCTATCATGCATGGCTTTGGACAGTGGGAGGAAGCCGGAGTACCCAGGGAGAACCCACACATACACGGGGACAACATGCAAACTCTACGCAGAAAGGTCCCTGATTCAAACCCCTCCCCAGCTGGAACCAGCAGCACCATCTGGCTAAAACCCCACCTGGGGCTCAAACCAGCAACTTCCTTGTTATGAGACTGCGGTGCTAACCACCACAGCACAATGCACCATGACAAAACAACAACATGTTGTTCCATGAAATATCACTGGACAAAAGGATGAGTTTTATATTAAATAAATTAAGATAATTTGAAAATATTTTTTTTCATTTTAGTCATAGGCAGAGTTATCTGTCTGTGAGACACAAACAAAACAATAAAATGTTAATTCATAAACAGAGAATAAAAGTTTGCTTTTATAATATGCACACTCACAAAATATTGACAACAAGGTAGCTGGATTTTCATAAATTCTATTGTACAACTTTTAAAGCAAATAGTTTATGAATTGAAAGTAGTAATTCCACTCAATGGAAAACTTACTATATGTCAGGTTTGTCCTCTTTATTTTCTGCCTGTGAGATAGTGAAGAGTTGAATTACTTCCTGAGCTAATATCTGCCAGTTGTGCAGTGCTTCCTTCAGCCCCTGCCAGTCTGAAGCAGACATCACTCTCTGCTTTGCTACCACTGAAGCAGTTTTGGTGACCCAGGGCTCCATCCCCCAAACAAGGGACAGGATCTTGTTGTGTATCCCTGCAAAAACATGACCAGATTTATAATCAGGTTTTCAGTCCATCTAGATCTTACACAGAAAAACAAAAGACTAATATTTGATAAAAACCTACTGACTAGTATCATGTGTGTGAGTGTGAATGCTTGCATAACAAAGTCTTGTTTTTGCTGTTTGTCCAATGTATCCATATTTATTTTGGGCCATTCTCAGAGAGCATGCGAATGCATACCCAGATATACTGCAGGACAAAACTACCTTCAAGTACCAATAAAATTACCTTGACTTCAAGATGGGACAAACTCAGCAGTTCCACCGGAGATTGCTGGAGCTGCATTGCTCATGTGTGACCAGCGAAATGAACAATGCAGAATAACCACAATGTATGGTTTTTAATGGCCGCATAGAGCTCTGCTGTCTACTGTGCTGCATTTCTTTCTGTGCTTTATTATGGCCTCCTTCATTGTTGCCACCACTGTCTAAAATGATGTCAGAACTTGGCGGTGGACTCTAAACTCTGCACTTCCCTCTAGTGGATATCTTGCCTTACAACCATTCCACTGTAAATGTGGCACAGGGGGATGTAAGCAGTGACTTAACAACGTATGACACAAACGTACCTATTTATGAGTGTGAAGGGAGCATAAATGAGGCTTAAGAGGTTATGGTTTTAATGACTGTCAGCTCTCACCACATGCCCCACTGGCTTGTTTGTCCAGCAGCTCGAGAACTTCAGACAGGACCCTGTCCAGCTCTGTTAAAGCCTGTTGGACTTCAGGGGCTTCAGAATCAGGAGAAAGGTGTCTTTCGACAAGCTGAAGGCTGATATTCAGCCATCTTTCTTGGCCGCCGGAGAGTTTGCCAAGGTTCTGCCGAAACCAAAGCTGCTTTTCTCCTTGGTAGTGCTCATACTGGAGGGACAACATCTGTAGAAATGACACAGAAGAAATACAGGGTACAAAAGGAGAAACCCTTTGTTTACTGGGTAAATTCAGCCCTAAACCAGATTTTTTTTGTCAAAACATCAACAATGGCCACTGCCATTTGAGATATAAAACAACAGCTTGTCTTGGTTTAAAGACTGGTCTAGCAGACCAAATCTTCTCTGATCAGTTTAAATTCATCTTCCATGCAGAAAAGAAATATTTTTAAACTGAGGAGACAGAGCAGAAAGATAACAGTGTGGCCAGCAGGAGATGACATGAACCAGATTAGGAATGTGTTGATGATTACGAAAGACAGGGCAGATAATATGAACAATGACAATGGTTTGATAATTAAACGACCTCAGATGGATAATAAAGTTGCTAACTAAAAAAAAAAAACAACACATATGCAGACTTGTAAACTGTCTTACATCTGACAACCGCTTCAAATCAGCATGAATCTCTTCCACTGATGTTTTGTGGTATTTTGGTTCAGGAGACCTATAAAAACCAAACAAAAAACAAAACATTATTACTAAACATTAAAAACCAGTGCAACATTAGATAAACACAATTTTCCATCAAACTGATCATTTTTTCTTTTTATTGATAGTAGTAAGTCTTCATAAAACTTTATTGTTTATGTGTTATTTTTGTGGCACTTTTAACTTTACTTACTCATTTTGTGTGGAGAAGAAGGAGAGCCACTTGGTGATGTCTTGCTGGCTGGCACTGATCTCTGCACAATGACCATGCTCAGACGTCTTCAGCTCAGACATTAAAGCGACCAACTGCTCCCCCAAGGAGTCAGTACACTCCGTTAAAGCACTGAGGTCCTCTGTGTCCTACAGCCAGAGTGTCACAGTAACAGTCAGAGTCTACAAGAACCACCACAGATGTTTACAAAGAATCTCACTGAAATGTGGCATCAAACTGGAGCTGCACTTCTACCTTTGAGGAGAGGTAGGAGAGGCATTGCTCTGCTGTCTTGAGCCAGCTTTGCCCACTGAGATGCAGCTGACTGACCACCTGTAGCTTGTTAATATCTATCAACTTACAGAAGACACATTCAACTGTTTTTATCAGCATCTACAAGCATAAATTCAGTCGTTTAACATTTGTTCCTCTAAACAAATATTGACTATGAGAGGGAATGAGCATACAGTGATGCTAAATCTGCTGATGAATCTCTACTTCACTGCTTAATGTTTAGTATTGGCTTGTAGAAAAGCATGTGCAGTTCACCTCTAAAACAATCCATATTAACTGCCCTATTATTTTTTCCAATTTCACAATGTTCATTTATTAAGCATTAACAATAAAACTACCTTCAGGGCAAGAGTGAAGGTAAACTGGCTCCAGAAGTCTCTTTCCTCAGTCATCTGGTGCAGCTGAGCTTCTAGGCGAGCCCTGTGCAGCTCATACAGCTCATGGTAACCCTGCATGAAACTGAAGCAGCATATAGATTATATGAGAGGTTATAATTAGTGTTTTTGTAGAAATTTATTCCTAACCACAGAACTTCTGTTACATCTAAGGATAAAATTCTTTGAAAGATTTTTTCTCTTTCATGATAAATGACTTTAAAATGAGGGAACAATTAATGCACAGAACCAAGTTTACGTACTAGCTCATAATTAACTACAGCATGTTTTAATAATTTGCTCCTAAATAGAATGCCTTTATTGTCATTATACACATGTACAATAAGATTAAGCTGTACAATGAGATTAAATGAAGTTTTGGTGAATTTAAATAAACTGAAGCTCATTTTATTCTTATGACAGACTGACTCTGGGTTGTTTTGCGTCTGTCTGAGGGCCTCAGCCAGCTGCTGGTGAGCACTCTCTGCTTGCTCGGAAACAAAGGCGTCATGGTCTCTGATTTTGGATAGTTCCCTGGGAAGAGATCATGCACATATCTCTAAGTTGAGACAGTATACAAAAATAAGTTCATTAACCCACATTTGTAATGAGAGCTATCATTGAAAATGATTAAATTATTCTACTTTTGCAAAATAGAATCAGCATCTAGTAAACCTCAAACTGTGACATACGTACATGCTTAGCTGCTGGAAGGACATCTTGATGCAATGGATTTCCTCAGTGAGCCGGCGGTCCAATGCCCGTTGTGCCACAACCTCAGTGTGTAAGGTTTTCAGGCGGTGTGGGATTTTATCCAGCAGGGACTGGTAGCGCCGTCTGGACAAAACACATGAGCAGCTAGCCATGAGTCATTGTAGAAAAAGATCAACAGAATTATGTTAAATAATTAAGTTTTTAGATGTGAAAGACCACAAAAATCACCATAAAAAACCAGCTGCTAGTTGGTTGCTAACCTGAGTTTGGCGAGCAGTTGTCCTCTCTCGGCACAGTTCACAGTTACCTGCCTGATCGCTTCATGGAAAACAAGGTTGTAGATATTCTGTTCAGCCTTCACCAGCTCAAGCAGACCTTCCATCTGTTAATAAGTCATTCGGGCTATATCATCAGAGCTTTGAGTTAAGGTTAAAACTGTACCAATAACACTCTGAGAACTATTTCACAGTAAATCCATAAATGCATCAAAATCTACTAAATCTACTTTTTCCTTTATTTTATTTTCTTTTGTCCAGGAATCATCTCAGTCTATATTTTCATTTACAGTAAAAGTTGTGCCTGTAACCAGTTTTTCTCTGTACATGAGCCACACAGGTAAAGATCCTACCTGGGACAGCTCAGTCAGTTCTTCTCTCTGCTGATCTACTCCCGCCTTCTCCAGCATGTCATCCATCATGTTCATCAACTGGACTGCTTCCAGTCTGCCACTGGGCCTCCTGGAAACAGAAGATACATACAAATCTAATACAACAAATGTAAGGCTCCCTTGGTAACATTTAACCTTACCAGAATGCTACTAGTAGATCAAATTATTCCTCATTCAAGCTGCAAACATAGCCCAGTGAAGGCTACTCAACTACGTAGTTTTAATTTGATCAATGCATCTTTTTGGGCTCACAGTGATGGAAGGATCCGTAACTTGTGGTCTTCATCCTTCAGCTGCACTGTGAATGCACTGAAGAGGAATAAAAAACAAGAGACTTCATAGAAAACATCCATTGGAGGATAAAGTGACGTATTAGGTAAACATGGGAGGAGTGGATTAAATATCATGCAGTGCACTCACTCCTCGTAGAGCTCAAAGGGGTGTACTCCTTTGTTTTTTACAAAGTAATATTCCTCTGGCATCACTTTTTCTGATACACTCAAATTCTGAAAGAGAATGGTCATAATTAGCAGCGCCTGGTATTCTGTGCAGAACCTCTCCACATGTGTAGATGGACGGCAGTAAATCTAAGTCAGGCATGTCTCCACAGAATTCAGACATTTACCAATTCTTCTACAGAAGAACAATGGTTGACTGATCAAGTAATGAGTTTGTTAAGATCAGTTGATGTTCTGCTTTCTCTGCTGCACTGGACTACACAGCCTACCTTGATACCCAGTCCTTAGTATTTAAAGTCAGATCAAGGGCAATGAACAATAACTGGTTATAAAAAATATTTTCTATTTTCGTTTTACACCAAGGCTTCAATAGCACGCAGAAATCAAACAGGATTAGAGTTAAAGTCCAACATTCAAGTTTATTGAAAAAATACTTTCAAATATGGTCAGGAGGCAATAAAAAGAAAAAAAAAAAGATCAGTCCAAAAAATACAAGAAAGCATGGCTGGTAAAACATAGATGAAACATAAAGGCTGAGGATTGTGCATCTGAGGTAGAAAATACTAGAAAGCAAGGATAGAACATTGGAGAAAAAGTTGCCAGACAGAAACAAAGGGAGCTCATAAACTGCACTGATGTCAGCGATGATGGATCAAATGGAGATGTTTGTAGCAGGAGCAGAACAGAGGAAGTGAGCAAAACTAATGAAGTAAAATTAGTTTTTAGTGAAGAAGATTTCAGATTAACTCTTTTTTTAACTTTTGTAACATGTCACAGATGATGTGACCACAGTGGACAGGATTAATCATTACTGTAGTCTATTGTTTTCTTTTTTCATTCATGTCATAGGCAGGCCTTGACCAAATGAACTGCTTTTAAACTTGTATTATAGCCCATGTGACCTTCTGGTAAGAAGTAAATAGATACTTCTACTTCTAATAGAAAAGAAAAAATAAGTGCAGCTAATTTTTTGCGTAAATTGGTACAAGCCTAGGAAGTAAGAATAGTCTGGTTGAGGTAACTCACCTGTTGGTCACCAACAATCCTCTTGTCACTCACAGGTGGGAGGGGTGGTTTCCTCTTCTCCTTGACCACAGCATCACACAGGAAGGAAATATCGCTAAAATGAACACAACTCATGAAAGAAATTCCTGGATTTATGAGTGCATCTTTTTATTTTTTAGGGTATGTATTTTTGATATATTCCATGACACCCTAATTTTAGCTGATAAAATCCAGATTATAACTTTTTAGTATGACATTTTTAAATGAAGGTTTTAACCGACCTTCCAGCTCCTGTCAGGGATGTGGGCTGCTCCAAAAAGTGTTTGTATTTCTTACGTCCATATGCATGATGCCAGACTGCATCTGGCCGTCTGATTCCACAGCTCTGAATAAGAAACCAGTTTAAGAACACCACTCACAACTACCACACAGAAAGGCAAATGACAACTTTTCTGTTGTACAAAAGAAACACAATACATTATGTGCTAAAGGGGAGAGAAATTACTTAAAATAAATGACTGTTAGACACAAAGAACTGAACTTAATAAAATGGAAAAGGAAATATACCTGACAGTTGCGGTGGTGTGCACTGTGCCCCTGAGTGGTTTTGTTGCACATAGTGGAGGTGAGGCTGACCAGGAGTTCATGTGGTATTCCCCCATGTTTGCCAGGAGGGGGTTGTTTCTTTTCAGTCTCTTCTGGAACTTGAATATTTGGTTCTACTGTCGAGAAAATGCAATCAATGCAAACAAACAATAATAGTGTGTAACTGACCGAGTATGGTGGATTGTTATATATCTTGCAGTTTAATTCTTCAGAGTATGTTTATGTATTTTTTTTACATTTATATTTTTAAATATTTTCTATATCTTGGTTCCAGTATGATAGAAAACGATTCAGGGAAGTTGGGGGAAACAACAATAGAGGACATGTGTAATGTCTCAGAGATGAGCATGTGGCTTTTTTTTTTTTAACTTTCCCTTGAAAATGTAGTTACAAAGTACCTTCTCAGCTGCACATTGTAAAATTCAGTACTTAGTGTTGGAGAGATTGCAACAATATTCTGTGACCTTTAAGTGTAATCCAACACTGGGTGACCCTGCTGTACCACATGATGTATGGATGCTGCATGATGTTCACCACAGAAACAGTCACAACTTTATAATACATCCAGTGGAAAGCTTTAGCCTACTTTTCCTTACTATAAGCGGCGTTTTGCTTATAAAATACCTGTTGGCTGAGCAGCACTGTCATGCTAAACCAGCTGGATGTGCATAATTTAACGGTACCTGTGGTGTCCCAGGCTCGCTTCGACTGCAGTAAACCTGGCGCTGAACTCTCTCTCGCAGGCGCCGACATGTTGCACCCGCGGTGGGTTTGTTTCCTACAAGTTGTCGCAATAAAACTCCGGAGCTTTACCAACGTAGGCGAGAAACAGTGTAATTTGTTTAAACCCAAAAGAAACAACAAACTCGTCCTCCGTTCCTTCCGCGCGTCTACTTCTGGTTGTGTTTCCATGGAAACAAATAGACAATAAAGACGAGCCACTTAGGTTTGCTTATTGTGTGAAATGAAGCCGTTTGTTGCGTTTGAGTAGAAGAAAAAGAAAAAGAGAGTAATTACAACGAGATATTTCTATGGCGACGATAAAATATTTATTTAAACTAACTAACATTTCCTAAAACAAAATTGTAAATAAATGATTTTATAATTTATCAAAATCAATCAAATCAGTTGAATTAAGTTGAATTAAATTGGAGCTTTACCTTATAATATCATGTTTCATTATAAAGAAGATTTTTTTGATGGTTTTTTTTTTTTAGCTAAAGCTAAAAATGTTTTAGAAAACATCTAATTCATTTGTTTCTGATCCAGTTTTACTGTGCTCGAAGATGTTGATGTCATTTTGTTTTAATCTTATTTACTTTTTTATTTAGTTTTTTTATAGACTCAGTTTCTACAAACTCTTCGCTGTTCTGCACGGTTCGTGTGCGGGTGTGTGCACGTGTGGGCGCGCGCATGTCCCGCTGCACACAACGCTCCAGTCATCCCTTCTGTCGCGTGTGATGGAGGCTGCTGGTTGTACTCCAGTAGGAGAAGTGAACACTAAGTGAGTCCGTAGTTGACAACCGCTCACTTGCAGCAGGCAGGAGCTGAGAAATCAAAGAAAATAGATCTGCTTATCAGACTTGAATACAACGAACAGGATGGTTTCCCGCCATGATTATGGATTTAATTCGTTATCGTAATTTTGACTTATTTCCCTGCATAATTCTCATCTCCACGCTGTTGGTAATAAAAGGTAAGTCACTGCTCTTTTTAAACCCTGGCTTGGATTTCCGTACTTATTTGGGTGACCATGAATGCTATTCTAAAATAACCTGTTACAGTATTATCAGTCCAGAGATATCAGAAGTGTAAGTTTGTGCAACTCAGATTTTTGTTATACGTTTGTCCTGCTAGACACACTGCATAGAGCTTTTAGGCTCACATGAGGAAACATCCTTTTTACTCCCTCATACATGATAGGCCTACTTATTCAAGCCTGCAAAGGCACCACTAAAGTAAATCTTCTACTAATATTAACAAATGACAACTGTAAAATATGTTTCCATTCTTAAATGCAAGATTCGTTAACAGGCGTGCATTTTGACCAATCCATGCCTGGAATTTTAATTACATGACTGTGAGGTGACATCATTGCTTTTATTAATGTCTACACATTTTCTAAAGACTGAAAGGCTTAAAGAGATTGAACTATGGGGGGCAGCATAGTAACATGTCAAAAGGT
>JAVQJG010063447.1:0-14496 GCA_036024015.1 Craterocephalus amniculus | reverse complement strand
ATATATATATATATATATATATATATATATATAATATATATTATGTTGTGGATAGAAATTCTTAAAAGACATCTCTGCTGAATACAGCCTAGTGTCTCCTGGAACTCTGGTAGACATGTCTTACTTTAATCAAAATGCAAAACTAGCCTTGGTTGCCATCTTACCAATACAACCTAGAACAGGGTTAATTTTTTTCAGCAGTTTAGCTTTACAAAAATCTAACAGATTACCACAATCTGCATAAATCTGGTGTGACAGAGCAGACTAAAAACAAACAAACAAAAAAAACCCCATTAAATATCACGACGCAAAAGTCTACTTCAAATCTTTGTCAGTTCCAAGTGGGGCAGAAAATCCTAGGGCAGGGGTGCCCTAGTCCAATCCTTCAGGGCTACTATCCTGCATCTTTTACATGCATCACTTTTCCAACACACCTGAATCAAATGAATCTCGTTAGCAGACCTCTGCTGAGGAAATTTAATCATGAGTGGTGAAAATCAAATGATGGTAGAAAGATTACACAAAAATATTATGTGGTACTAGTTTGTCAGGAATATCACAAAGCTGCGTATTTATTATATGTAGTTATGAAGCATATAAAACATGGTGTGGAAAATAATTCACCCAGACAGCTGCAATAAATTATTTGCTATCTTTTTTTCCCCAGTTTTTGGGAAATTGCTATCCTTCTAGAATATAATGGCTGATACAGTTTAATGGCATATTTTTCAGTCAGGTATGTTTTAGGTTTTCTTTTGTAATCTACTTCTTCGGTGTTCTGTCCCAACATATTATACGTGAAACCTTAAGCCTCATCTTTTCCAAGCGCCCTTATTTGCATGAGCTTACTTCACTTGGACTCGGCTAAGAAGCAAGACAATGCAGTATAAATGGCTCAAATAAAAGTTCCTCATCAAAAAATGTATCATGGAATTCTCCTCAACTTACATATTGCGACTTTAGAAATCTTATACAATTGGTTAAATTGAGTGCTAAAAAAAACAGGGACAAAAATGTTTGGAAATAATTTATTTAGTTATACGAATACAAAAACACCTCTTTCACTCAGTTATCATAAAATAGGCAAGTCTTGGTGGAGTCTCTTAAATCCTCTCCATGCGTCATCACGGAGCACCACTCCGCAAAACTGTCAGCAATTTCCCCCCAATTTACAATGCTGCTAGCTCAGTTAAAATGATACATATTGTCCTACAGTATGTGTAGAGGAATCCTGTTGCTACTTTAAAAGAACTAAAATGATTTTGTGAGGTTGTCATTTTGCAAAAAGCAACAAAGAAGCCCAACAATGACAAAAAGTCCAGTTCCGCGTGGCACTGCTGCCTGGAGTCGGACACAAACTGTTGCGATTACAGACAAACATACAGGCTCTAAATTTGTTCTGATAAATAGAAACTTAAGCAGAGACGCTACTTCACATTCTGTCTTAAGCCAGAAAAGGAACTTGTGTACACTTGACAGAGTGAAATTCAAGTCACTTTTATTAAAAGAGCTTCTCCCAATATGGAAAACACAAAAACTACACATAAAGAGGGGGGAAGGAGACAAAACAAAACAGAGGCTGACAAAAACAAGGGGGTATTAAAAGCTTTGTGTAAAGACATCACTTATGCATGTGATTTTGTCTTGTGCTTTGGCCTTAAAAAGAGAAAATGCATCATACAGGTAGCATTTGGCTGGTTGTACCATTGAGACAAACAGCTTAATTTAATCTTTAAAAAAAATATAAGCATTGATTTGACCTAAAACCAGAAAGAGGTGTTCTATTGTAGCCGTGACTGACAAAATTACTTTCTCCAAGGTCTCTTATTCCTTTTTGTGCCCAAGCTTTATGCACAAAAAGGTCAAAACATCTCCTCCAACACTCGATGCGCTGGTCCAAAGTCTGTCCTGCTGGCCAAAAAACACGTAGCTCAATAAAATGAAGACAGTTTCAGTTTATTTCAAATGTCCTGGTGCTCAGCAGGCGTCCTGGGATCTCTCTGCATCTGACTGATTGTTCCACCACAGGGAGGCTGACGGGGGTTCAAACACCCGTGATGATAGGCAGGTCTTCAGACAAGCTCAAGTACCTGGAATGAAAAGCAAACCTTGGCTATCATCTCTGGCGTGAAAGCGGTAAGAGAGAGGATGAAACTGTGCCATAATGTGACAATAATAGCTTGGTTTTATCATGTTAATGTAAATGAACCACATGAGTACAGAGAGAGCAAGAAAAACAAAAACTTGTGTATTTTAGGGAACATTTTAAAAGACTTGAAGGCACTTTTTTCAGATCACAAACTTGTATTCTCTTTTTGATGCAGTATTTGGACAGGAAGATCACTTTGACTTGACACAGATACAGTTTATATCATTCTACATTCATGTCTGACACACTCTGACTCTCAAACGTTTACACAGCATAATGATGCTGTCATCCACATGTTTTACCAGACACTCCATCATCACACCTGCTGAAAATGTATTAGCATTTAATTATATGAATTTTAAAACCACAAACCTTGATTGTTCCTTGACTGTTTGCAGCAATGAGAACATTTGACTCCTGGAAAAAAAACACACACAACACCAATAAATAAAGTTTTAAAAAGCATTAAACTAGAAGGTGTACAAACATTCACATTATGCTTTTAATGTGCATTTAAAACACGCAAATATGAAAATGTAAACTAGGACAGGAAAAATTTAAAAGCCATCCACTAATGATATATTTTCTTTGGCTGTTTAAATTAATAATTTAAATGAACTAGGGAGAATAGAAATTTTGGGAATTGCATCTGACCTGGCAAAGGATAAAATATCGTGAACCACCAACTGTTTGTGGACAGAGCCATCAGACATGCTCATACGGTTAAAAGGGACTATCCCTGATAGTATTTTAGATATTTTAATCTTTCTAAGAAAAATGGTTTCTACACGGTATATTATGTGGTAAAAAGGGGTAAATCCATAAAAAGTATGACTCATTGATTGCACATATGTAGAAATCATTTTTCTAATAAAGATTAAAATAAAAAAAGACTAAAACAATATTAATTTAACACGTGTCTTCCCAGGAAGTAAATCCTAAATATACCCAAATGAAAGGAAAACTTTAATTTTCCTCTTAGGAATGTCCACCGAAGGAGTCATTTTCTCCACCTTAAGTGTAATTTCTGGCAACATTCAACTTCTTCCATCTTTTCTGGCAAAACTACACAGCCTAGCTTTGCTTGTAATCCTGATTCCCTTTTTCTTTTCTTTTTGCAGCTTCTCAAAAGATTGAGCTGATGATGAATGAATACACCTACTGTCTAGCTACAAAAGAATGAATACAGATAAGACTTTCAAGATGGGACTGATTACTTCTTTGTTGTTTATGTACACCTCTCAGCCACCCAGGGAGGTAACAACAGAACAAACAGCCCCTGTATGGAGCTGGTGTAGCAGAAAATGCCACTCTAGCAAACATGCTGTAATCCTTCGCCTGGTTCCAGTGACGGGTTGTTGTATGTGAGCACACGTTAATGCAGGACAGGAGTGATTTGCACATTTGAATACCCAAAACAAGCACCAGCAGGTCATAAGGATTTCCTTTTAGAGCAAACCCAATAGAGTTGGCAAAAAACAAACATCTACTTTGTGCCCTCAAGAATTAAAAACCATGCCATTTTTGTTAAACATGAATGTGTACTCACTCCATCGGGCAGGGCCCGCCAGCAGACAGCGCTGACAAACTCATTGGTGTCGTCTTCTTTCTTGTCTTTATCCAGGACACTTTTCACCGTGTCAAACTTGAACGTTAGCAGTGTCTTGGAGAGTCCTTTGTAGTACAGATACAGGGAGTTGTTCTCGCTGCCTAAATACACACATAAAAACGCACACATATCAACAGAACGTTTTATTTCATTTGGAGTATTTTCATATAAAAGTTTGTCTGAACTCTGCGATTCAAAGTGAGTTTTTACCACAAGCGACATAATCTCCATTAGATGCCAGCCCAACAAAGTTCTTCTCATTAATGTGGCCCTTGAAGGACCGCAAGCAGTGAGGTTTGTTGACGTTCCACAACTTCAGCTGACTGTCGGTAGATCTGCAGATCACAGTACAGCGTGTAAACATTTCACAGCTTCAAGCCTGGACGGTGTTTCATAGACCAACGTTGGAACCCTTTAAGTTTTGGTGTATTTTATTTAATGATTACCTTGGATTGAATGCCACTAATTATAAATTCAGGAGTCTAAAATCCTATTTCTTTTTCCTAAGCGCCGTCCTGGTTTGTTCACACTTGCACTTTCAAATTAAATAATGATAATTAAGAAAAACACCATAAGTTGTTTATCGCTAACCAACTGTATTTCAGTTTTTAATCTGCTTTATTTAGATTAAATATTATTAGAAAAAAAACTGAAAAAATTTGCCAGAAAAAGCATTTCACTTTACTATATATGTATTATAAATGTAGTGTAACATTATAAATGAAGAGAGTTCCTCAGGAATCTAAAATGAAAATAACAAGGCACATGGATTTAAAATTGAAGTCAAACATTTTGGTTATGAAATTACTGCCAAAGAAAAGCAAAGCAGCATTTCAGGTTGCAATCTTCTGGAACTAAATCAAAATGGACTTACGCAGAAACAATTTCCTCTCCATTGACAAACTTGGCGTAGGACACGGCCTTCCTGTGGCCTTTGAACACCATGATTGGCTGCTTAGTGTTGCGCAGGTCATAGTAGTGGACACAGTGGTCTGTAAGCAAAAGGAAGATTTAGACAAATAAATAAATCTGGTGGTGGGGGACTCCAGTGAGCATTTGGATGGGAGGAATGAGAGAATGCTGTCGCTGATGAGATTGGTGTGCATCTTTCAATGCTGAAAACAACTTACTGTCAGCTCTATTCACAAACCACTGAGGCATGACGCCTGGATGAAGAGATGGTGGAACTTCTTTATTAACATGCTGAAATGGAAGTTTCTAACAAATAATGTTTTTTCCATCAAAGTTGTTTTTCAATTAATGGATCCCTATGTCAGCTTGCTTTTACATCAAGCTTTCGTTCCAGGAAGAAACCAACAAACCCAAGTTCAAGGAAGAGCTTCTTTGTGGGGGTTTAGTGGACCTCAGAGACAGAAGCTGTGAGGTGAAAACGCTGAGGGCAATTTATCTTTGGATACCGCAGATTATTTTTGCTCTACTAGCTTTTAGCTGTGTTATCAATGTTAGATACATCATGGATTTTCCAACGTATAACTGAATATTTATCACAATTCTTTTTGTCCTTTGGGAGAGTAATAAATGCAGTTTTCAACAGTTTGTCTGGACCGCCAGAGTCTGTGTGGCTGAAGAAAAAAATGTGGATGTCTCAAGCAGTGGAGTGAGGTGAGGACAATAATAGTGTATCAAAGTCAGAGAAAAACCATTGAAAATTATGTATACGAGTCTAAAAGGAGACATCTGGGTGCAATGAAAAATTTCTCTTCTTTTTTAGAACATCGGAAAGTAACTGAGCCGATAGTGATGCCTCATCTGCTGGAATTACTCATGTCTACATTTATGTCACAAAACCAATCCAGATCTTACCTGCACAGCCAAAGGCTAGATGATACCTGGAGGTTGGGCTGAATTTAACACAGCAGACATTAGCTTTGGCTTCGATGCTAGCCACGGAGTTGTCAAGATTGGTTGACCACAACTTCACTAAAGAGGAAAAAACAAAATTAAAGCACAATGGAGGTTGAAAAGCTGGAGGAGGACTGATGTATTGTTGTTTCTTTTACCTTTAGCATCATCAGAACCAGAAGCTAAGAGCTTAGGGTCCATCAGGTTGAAATCGACACTCCAACATCTTTTTTCATGCTCCTGAAAAAAGATGGAGAGCATGATGAGAAGAAATATCTACAATTCAGAAATTGCAGCTCTAGGTATCCTACCTGGTAGACTTTGGAACGCTGGCCAGTGAATCCATCCCATAAAATGACAGTCCCCTCATAATCGCTGCTGGCCAGAAGGTTCTTGTGATAACTGCTCCAGCTGATACAGCTAGACCAAGAAAGAGGTTGTTAACATTTTTACAAGGAGCTTCATTCATTCATTTGATTTTTTATTAAATTATTAACCTCCAATATATCTCTGTCAGAAACTTTGGCTGGTACTGATCTGTGAGGTTTTTTTATGATTGGTCTGTAGGACTAAAGAACACATTGTGATATCTGGAGATGTACGCTTTTATTTTTAAATGAATGTGGACAATTAATTCTCACATAGATTAAAACGAGATCCTAGCGGCATTTCTAGGGTCTGTTGGTGAAAGCAGTGAGGACTATCATATGTATTCACATTTTACTGCTTACTTATTTGCCTTACCTGATTTTGGAATTACAGGTCATTTCGTTGACAGGATAGTGGATGTCCACTGCATCCTGGATCACCGTGCCGTATTCAAACACTTTGATTTTTTTGGTCACGCCAGCAATGGCAAAATAGTCACAGTCACGGTCAAATTCAATACTGAAACAAATATGAGGATACAGTCAGCAATGGAGAATAAGATCATACTCACGACATGGGTTACTTGATATTTATTTGTTACTCCATCATTGCCGTAAATCATGTCAATGACACACTATCGGTCTGTGATCTTTGCTATATTTAGTACAAAAGTAATTTGCAAGATCAAGCTTGTCTTTTTCTTACCTGGAGACAATACTGGAGCCGTTATAGAGGTCACTGGCATAGGAGAGGGTGGCCAGCGGCCGCACAGTGTTGTACCGTGTGAACTTAGACAGACATTCCATAAAATCGTCCAGCTGATTCAAGTTCCTGCCCTCGTCTAAAATTGATACACAAAATTTGCAAAGATGTACCACATTAAAGCAGCATAATATATTTACAGAAATCTGAACTGTCAGTAGCTACAGCCCATGCTGAGTACCTGTGATACGTGACATTTTGTTGGAGAAGTAGCACTGCTCCAGATCTTCAAAATGAGCTATAAGCCTCTTTCTTCTTGATGCCAGAGTGCTGTTGTACCAGGTCTGTCGTTTCCCCTGCACAAGCAACATCCAATACTAAAAAACGATCTGACAGATTAACACGACCACAAAAAAAACCACATTACTTTGACAGAGCTCAATCTAATTCAAAGCCTGTGTATCAGTGGCTGTGTTGACATGGACCTCTATTAATCAGAATAAAAGTCCAATTTGGATAAAAATAACTCTTTTAAAAACAGAAATAGGGATACAATGTAACTTTTCCCAAACAGTGAACTCAGAAAACTCTCTTTGTATGTTTCATCTACAGCCTCATTAACATCCATAGAGATAACAGGGAACTGAATAATAAAGGTTTACTTTATTGACAACCACAAGCACAATCATGAGCCGATGCACTGGCCACAGTTACACAATTTTTTAAATTTGGAATTCAATATTTTTCTTCTGTTTTACATGGAAATAATTTGAATTAAATAGTTTGAATTAAGTTCGAATAGATATAGTTTGAATATAGTTATATAAAATTCAAATTAAGGTTCACATGGAAAACAGGTTTAATTGCCTTTATTCCGCTCCCCTTAAGATATGGGGGTTGAAAAGGGTTCAGATAGGAGCAGCTCGACACAAACTTACTACTTCGTTTTCACGAGTATCGGCTCAAGTCCAGCGCTAACTTCGCAATTCTTAGCAATCCTAATATATATGCGCCTTCACCACAGGAGACAACAACCAGCGTCCACAGAATGACAGGAATTCATTCAAGGCAGAACAAACGTGTACATGAACGAGGAATTACTCAATTCGGATTTAAAATGAGAATAAACTCGGCACTGTTTTCAGAATTATGTTTAATTAGGAATTAAACTTTCATTTGGCTATTGTAAATTAAGCTGGGAAAGCAAGTTAGTATTTCAGTCAAACTGAAGATTATCTCTGCTCTATAAGCATTGCTTGTGACTTACCTGGGTTGCTCCACCAAATCCTGGAGGCTGGCTGTAGTCTGGTGGCTCAATGATACTACTGCAGCTGTGCAACAAGGAAACAAACAAAACACACAAATAAACTACTCGCTAAAAAAAATACACATTGACATGCAAATTTTGGTATCAAGTCAGATGGAAAAAATCTTTACAATGATTAATCAATCAATCAATCAATCACACTTTATTTATAAAGCGCCTTTCAAACAAAAATGTGGATCAAAGCGCCTTACATTTAAAAATATTCCCGTCCATTCACCCCACCCCCCACTCCACAATTAACCATTGATGGTAATTCTGAGCTTGATGACACCATTTCCTTTATAGATACATTATTTGAAAGTACCTGGGTCCTGGAGAGGGAGCCTCAACGTTAGGCACTGTACACTCTGCTTCCATCATAGGCGAGTAAAGCCCACTCATTTCCTGAAAAAACAACAAATAAATAACATGTCAGTCTATATCAAGCTCCTGGAATGATGAGTAGTTGCTCTTTGCTTCTGTTGATAACAAAAATGATGTTATGGAAAAGCATCTTCAGATCAAAGCAGGTTTTAAAAAGTTCTTTTTACTAACCTCAACACGTTTAATGTCTTCTTCCAGAAAATTAAGCTCCTTCTGTAGTTGGTCTAGTTGCTGTTAAAAAAATATGCAAAATACATATTAACATCTTTTTTTCTGGATGCAAATCTTTAAATTGTACCTGTGAAAACATCAGTACCTCTCTCTTGTTTTTCCTTGCTTCTTTGAGGAACTCCATGAGGATCTGTCTCTGAGCTGCTTGTGATTCCTGATGCAAATAAAAACATCAAGCATAATCAAAAAGGAGGACAGCTGCAGCCTGAGAACATCTTCGCTCATCCACTTCAGGGACATTAAGAATAGTCTCTTCTTAGGTAAAAGTAAGCTGAAACACAAACATGCCTTTTTTCAAGCGTATCATAAAAGCATGTTTTAAGACCAAAACTTATCTTTTAAATAACAAACAGCTTCAGTGTTAAAAAACGGCTTGACAGCTGCAGCTTTTAATACAAGTTACTGACAACTTATTACATGTAAATGAACCAACAGAAATTAATCAACGTTTTACTGAACTCTTAGCAATTTGTTCATATTTGTGAATAGTTATATAGTAAACACAAGAGTAATACAGAACAGAATACAGGGACGGATCTACAAAGATCGACTAAGAATGCTTTCTCAAGTTCCTCACTTCACAGCGGTCTGATACAGAAATGGAACACGGATAAAACACCCAATAGCTTATAGACCATCCCACACGATAGAAAAGAAAGCAAAAAGGCATCTCCTATTTGGACATTTGCTGGCTGTAAATACTCCAGAGAATTTACTTCCACTTTTACACACTTGCGATTATCCAGACATTTTACTGGAGGCAAAAAATTTCAAGAAGCCCAGAGTGAATATTTCACGAAGTTGTGCTCTCACATGCTGCACTCACATGCTTGGAACATTCATGAGAAAAGATGCTATTATGCAAAATTCCTTTTGGTCCACAACCATGCCCAATACTGGCCTCACATGTGTAAAGTCAGACCAGAAGTCAAACCTGCAGACTAATTTAAAAAGATACAAAAAAACTTTTGCCCATTGGAGGCCTTAAACCTGTAAATTCCCACAGACCACATGACACAGTTGCAAAATTGAATGGGTCTGCTCTTGCAAAGTAGGAATGTCTGCTTTCTGAAGAAGACAGCCCCCTCGGAGCGCATCAAGCACTGTATACTGACCCCAGAAAACATCCATTATTACTCACATTAGACCAAAAGTTACACATATTCCGTTTAACAATAGTAACACAAAAAATGTGAGTTGCAGCAACTTTCCATCTTGCAAAAGCTTACAGTGACACCATCCATGTGTGGAAGTCATCACATAGCATGCAGAACATTGACCGACACCAATTCTGCATCACTCCAACAAAGTCATTTTGATGACTACAACATACCCAATATTCTTTTATAGAGCTATAAAAAAAACCTACAAAATAAAACATTTCACAGGTGAAATATAAAAAGTTTACAGTGATCCTTGTGGGAAAACTTAACACTGACAGACGTTCCAAATGATCTTTTTGACATTTCTGGTTTTAAAGTTACTTGCAGATACTGATTAATACCCAGTAGTCTCATCTCAGCAAAGTTATTAGTTTTGCTCTTATGTGAATCTGTGTAAGCAGAGCAAGACAGCCAGTGGCTGGTGCCTGAAAGACAAAAAAGCTAAATAGAAGTTGTCTCTTTCTTGTATCACCGGACTGTGATGCAACTCAATTTAAAACCAGGTATGGATTTCTGTGACCTCTGAAACTCAAAGACTGCGCTGATATGACAGAACACAGATCAACAGGATAAACTGTGGTTCTTACTTCTCTTTTCACGTAACAAAGATGAGGAACACAAGAAAAAAGGGGATGTGTCACACTGCTGAGTGTCGACCTCTGACCTTCTGATAAAGCAGCATGCAGAACATTACTCAGTAGCACCGTTTATATGACTCAATAACTCTGGACTGTTGTCAAAAAATGTTTAAGGTAATGAAAACTGAACAATATTTTGAGTAAGAGAAGTACAGTCTAAGATAAAGTGAGAAAGATACCTCTTTTATGAAGCAAGAGTTTATCTTACCGTTTGTCATTTAAGTCATATGGTGATGAACTTTTACTGGACTGCATTTTTGACATGCTCATACCCTCATAACAGAGCTAAAACATTCAGTTGCAATAGTGTAGCATCTATTACCTCAAAAAGAAACATCTGATTAGATTCAAAAATCTGTAAGAATCTCTCAAAAAATTAAGCAATGCAGAAGAGACAGAGCATACTGTGAATAACTGCTGCAGTGTTTCTTTGGAGATTTACCCAGTTTTTAGGTACCTATTAAAATAAAGTTCTGAGGTCTACTAGTCTGGTAAACCTCAAACCAGCTATTTAGCTGCTGTAAATTTGTTTGTCTTTCTATCTATCAGCGGTGCAACAATACATGATATTGTATCAAATTGTTGAATATGGGTGCATACCGAAATGTGAACACTGTATCGAACAATACAATTTTTTCATAAACTCGTCTCTGATCAGTGCTGAAAGCTCAGAGGATCTGCATTCGACTACTCCGCCTAAGCTGCATGGTGGAGCACAGATCATGAAGAGCTTTGTTAATAGTCTATAGCTGCTCATGAGCAACATGTATAAATTGCTCTGTTTCAGGAGAGTCTTGATGATGGAGGTTTTTTGTGTCGGTGGCAAAAGTTGTCATTTCCACACAATCCATTTACTTCCACATCCACCTCCAGTTATTCAATCTTTGTTTCCAGCATGATGGTCTTCTGTAGGAGTTGATGATAATCATCTGTGGAAAGGAGAGGCATCTTGCAGCTAGTCAGCTTTAACTCACGAGTAGCTGTAGATTAGGTTTCTTCCATTTGTAGCCAACACTGATGTGACACTGACCAGATCTTAAAGTGTTGAAATATAGTCGCAGTAGCTGACCAAAATCGACCACACAATATAGTCCCACTGATTAATGAGTATCCAAGAGTTGCTACCCATTAATTTCTTGAGAAATATGGGAATACTGGCAGAAAAATGCAAGCAGAGGGGAGAGGGGAGAGCAAAGCGGCAAAGTGTCATCAGCAGGGAAGAGAATAGGGTTGAACGATATGGACAGAATTCTATATCTCAATATTCATGCCAGATATCTCAATATAAATACGATACGATATGACTAAGGGTCCGGTGAAAACCAAGTATTTTTCAGAAAAGTAAAAACTTCCAGAGCTGCACATGCTGGACAAGCGCAAGGGACATTTATATGATTTATATTGTTGCTTTTTCTATATTAATATCTTAAATCATCATATCTCGATTTAGATACGATAACAATATATCTTCCAGCCCTAGAACCGATGCAAGATCTTCATTCTCTTGACATTGTTGCCATTAACACCCACAATGCACGTCTTGTTCATCCGATCAGTGACCCCAGAACTCCTACCCATAATGGTCTGTAATGAATTTGCTCCTACTATCTTCTTATTGACAACATTTTTTTAAATTCATGCAGTCAGTGTTCCCATGCAAGGGGCAAGACATACGCCACCACTATGTCCAGTTAGGATATAAACCCAAAACACACTTTCTACCAAATCAGTCCTAAAAACCTGGATGATATCATTTGCCACCAAAAATCTCCCACCTGCCGTTTTGATATCCTGACTACAAGATTTTTCAAGAATGTTTCATGGTGCACTGCCTCAAATATTTTACAGATTGTAAACGCGTCTTCTTTCAGGTGTCTCTCCCTCAGAAAAAGAACTCTCTCAGTAGGCTTTCCACCGATCGGATCGGCTTGATCGGATCGGCCGATATTTCACATATTTTTTATTTTTTCTGATCGGCCCAAAAGTTTTCATCCACCGATCCGATCAATGACGTCATTGTCATTGTGAAACTGCTCCCGTTGCAGCTGCTTATGATCTGTTGCAGCTGCACTGTGACACCGTTTGGTAGGGATGCTTTTTGTAAATTAATTAAATACACTTTATTGTCCGCCCGTCACATAGTAAGCACCGTTCAGACTTACTCTGGAAAGCAGTCGTGGTGCGGACATCGTCTTTTATACCGTTCCGCTTTTATAAACGTCCCGCTCGCTGACAGACCTGTAGCGGACATGTAGCGTCATAAAAGCTGAGATGTTAAATATTTATCATAATCTACTTGAAGTAAAAGCATGCACTTTATGCTGACAAGAAAGAGAAAAGGGCGGACTCTAGCGATGTTTTTAAGATGATCTGTTACGTCTCTAATGTGTGCAATAAAATCTAGAATACTCACTTTTTTGAAAGAATTATTCCTCTCTTGTCTTCAGGACCCATAATTAAAACTACTGTTTAGGTTTTCCTCTTTTTTTCTCTTTCAATCTATTAGAAGTTTAGGGAATTGAGACCATTTCCCCCAAAAATGAAATTGACAGATGATAATAAAAATGATTATGATGATAAACTACATGTTTAAGATATTTACTAGTGAACTCTATTGATCATCAGATGGGGTGGTGCAGATCTTAAGGTATGGTTTGACCACATTGTTATGCCTTTTCCTTCATATTTATTTTCTGTTCAACAGCTCTTCTCCATATACTCGGGAGATTGGAAAGCTGCTGCATTTTCAGCCCCCAATGTTGGAGTTTGGAACACAGTAAGTTAACCCCTCCCCACCCCCCTCCCACTTTTATAAAACAATTATTGATGATATTAATGTTTCCCGAAAGTGATCAAATCTTTGATTACATTCACTATGACAAAGCAAGTGGACAAAACGGACATCAGTTCCCCGACCTCTTTATCTCTAGTGATGTGGACAACCACAGTGACGTGGGTATTAAACATTGTCTTGAGACCATGACATTACACAAGGCAGAATATTTCCTAAAACAGTGAGCCTGTTATTTTTAAAGAACATAAGGCATATCCAAGTATGGCAGTAAGCTTGCTTTCCCAGCATCCAGACACATACTGCAGCACTATTGACCCCAGCCAGAAGGGTTGAGAAGAACTTCACTGTTTGCCTTCATACACTCAAACAGACTGTAATATATTGCTGTGGCATGACAGCAGTACCTGTTGCTCCTTCTAAAAGTAAGCAGTCATACTTATTATGTTTGTTGTAATGCAGAAAGCAGGCACCCCAAATCCCAACAGTCTGAAACCCAATTTCCTCAAGGAACATGAATTTAAGAATCGAGACACATCATCTTGTGGTTTTCTTTATGTGTAAGAACCATGGGACTGGTTGTATTTATACTAGTCAGCTCTACCAGTAGTTGCTTTTTGCAAAGCTGACATTATAAGAACCAGCTCTTACCTAACAAAACCACAAGCATGTAAGAAGAAGCAAGGTGAATAGTAAGAATGGCTTAGAGGATAGTTTGAGGATCATGAGAAAATCGCAAAAAAAATATAAACAATTAATCTTTTGGTTTAAACCCTATTGAGCGTGCAAGCGCCTAAACTGAAAGCAAAATCAGTCTCTCACAGGCAAATGTGAAGTGAAAAGTGCTTCAGTTGAGACAAAATGGTCATATTAAGGTACAAAGCAGTGAATGTATTATTTTGTGACAATGGGCTCATTTTGTAGGGGGGTATATACAATGCAGGAAGAATGCAACTGACTCCACATTGACTAAGTCAAGGTTTCTCTACTAGCAGACACTATGTCCTGGTTGCTGCCATCTTTTCTCATTTGATTCAGCATAAGTGCCTTCTTTCCAGATTTTCCATACATTACCTGCAACTATAGAAATGCACCCTGGTCAAATTTTCTATACTGTATTTAATTAACTTGGAGTAGTTGTGCAATGTGCAGAGCACAAAATATATACTTTAAGCATTTTGCATTTGGTAACTTCCAGTATGTCACAAAATAACAATGTCTAAACCATAAACTGTAAAAAGAATGGACAAACCCTAAAACCACGTGACCCATAGGATTCTATTGAGCTGAA
>JAVQJG010063434.1:0-11804 GCA_036024015.1 Craterocephalus amniculus | reverse complement strand
GACTATACCCGATTTCACGTCCGGCTAGCTTAGTTAGCGATAGCGGCTTTTTTTTTTTTTAGCTTTTGTGTGACGCTTTTTCTTGGCTAAGGGGTTTAACTTTCATAATTTGACTCCGGATCACTAGGGGAACGCTATAACTGGCTGATCAGAGTGTGGACGTACAAAAATTAACCCGGCAGAGAGAGCGCGTCCCGCCAATGCTAAAAAACTAGCCGCTTTCGCTAACTAAAATGCCCTGGACTCGTACATATGCGCAATCAATGAGTCATTAATTGTAATGAAATTACCCCTTTTACCACGTAGAAAACCATTTTTCTTAGAAAGATTAAAATAATATCAGGTATAGTTCCTTTAATAACAAGACTTCTTTGCTAGTTCCTCGGGCACATTTACTAGTTCCTAGGCAGAGATGGGAGTAACGTGTTACAGTAATCTGACTACACATATCACTAACATGTAATCTAACGCGTTACAATGTCCCACCAGGTAATTACATTAGCATTACTCATTTTCCCTATCATGCATTACTTTCAACAAGTTTAATCAGTTAAACAGCATTCACTTACCTCTCGAAATGACTTGTGTTAGTCTTTATTTAACTCAACACACCTTCTCAGTCACGGTGGTACACATATTTTATGAACTCATAAGCATGCAGTTGCCTTTCTCCGCTGAAACTTGACCTTTTTGAATAAAAATCGATTCAAACATGACTTTTCACATGACTTTAGAAAAAAATATGACATAGAAACTTATTGCCCTGCTGCATGATGGGTAGTCTGCCTCGTCCACTTCCCTAATCAGAACTCTTTCCAAACCAGTAATAAGGCTAATTTTTTTTTACTAAGTCCGTTACTCATGAATATGATGGGAGGGCAGAAGCACTAGTTAAATTATTTAGAAAAGTTAAAAAAAGACTGACTCTTTGTTCATAGAAGGTGAAAAACAAGTAAAAGTTACAAGTTGCAAAACATTGTAAATCTCCCTTGTAACTAATGCACTTTCAGTATGCAAAAAAAAAATCATTGTTTGGGGGTTTTAACTAATAAAGTAACTAATAGTAATCTAACTTAGTTACTTCTAAACCTGTGGCTTCATTTACCTGTTCCTATAGGGCTACTTCCTATGCCACATTTACTAGTTCCTTTGCCACATTTACTAGGTCCTATGGCACATTTACCAGTTCCTACGACACATTTACTAGTTCCTACGACACATTTACTAGTTCCTATGACACATTTACTAGTTCCTATGCCGCATTTACTAGTTCCTAAGCCGCATTTACTAGTTCCTATGCCGCATTTACTAGTTCCTATGCCACATTTACTAGTTCCTATGGCACATTTACTAGTTCCTATGGCATATTTACTAGTTCCTATGGCACATTTACTAGTTCCTATGGCACATTTACTAGTTCCTATGCCGCATTTACTAGTTCCTATGGCACATTTACTAGTTCATATGGCACATTTACTAGTTTCTATGACACATTTACTAGTTCCTATGCCAGATTCACTACTTCCTATGGCACATTCACTACTTCCTATGGCACATTTACTAGTTCCTATGGCACATTTACTAGTTCCTATGGCACATTCACTAGTTCCTAGGGTACATTTACTAGTTCCTAGGGTACATTTACTATTTCCTAGGGTACATTTACTAGTTCCTAGGGTACATTTACTAGTTCCTATGGCACATTTAGTAGTTTTCAATGACACATTTACTAGTTCCTATGCCAGATTCACTACTTCCTATGGCACATTCACTAGTTCCTATGGCACATTTACTAGTTCCTAGGGCTACTTAAGTAGTACATTGGGCTACTTTACTCATTCCAAAGACTACTTTAGTAGTTCTTAGGGCTATTCTGCTTATTTCTAGATTATGATTAGATTTCTAGATTGTGCTGTTATCGTCTGGTTTTCACTAAAGGTATGTGGTTTTCCTTTAGGTGACCATTAATCAGTGTTTCTAGGTGAATTCATTCTAACACAGTAACTAATTCTGACACATCTTTAGTAATCTCATGTCTCAGCTTCCTGTAGAGACCAGGCTTCTCCATGCAGCCCCTGTAGTTGTGGGGATACATTTCATTCATTTAGGCAGGAAGTAGAAAAAAAGAGCCTAATCAAGACGCAGTTGAGATAAACTGCTTCCCATTAAAAAGACTGGCTATCAGCTTTCACTTGGCTCCTCCATTACACAACACAGATTTGTTATTGATTTTCATGGTTCGGGATCAGCAGCAGGTGAGTCAGTAACCCTGAAAGTCGTCTGGCTGTTTTAAACTAAATGTGCTTTGAATCAAATCATTATGCCACATGATGGATGTGTTTTGTGATGCAACCCTGGATCAGCCTCATATTAAATGTCATATTGATTTTAAACAGCTGCAGGAAACAAGAAAAAGCCCTCATTAGATTTTTTCCAGTATCTTCTCAGTGATTGCTTTCACATCCTGTTCAGGTAGAAAGTAATCAGACTCCTTAGCTTGTGATTGACAGGTCCTAGATAAGGACGTCAGAACATGGCTGTTAAGAAGAACTTGTAAAATGTTTTTCTTTGTGCTGTTATCAGATCAGGTCTGAGGCCTGCCGCATGCGTCAGGCTGCAGGGTGATTGTGTTTTTAGCTAATAACTCACAGCTGGAGTCATTTACCGGACTCTGCTGAGTCCCTCGGCTCTCTGGGACGATGAAAATCCGATTATTTACAGATTTCATGCTGACAGAAGAGAAACTGCAGAGTGAACCAAACGGCTGTTAAATCTGTTCTGTAACTTCCAGATCGTCAGAGTACGTTACTAGTTCCTAGGGCTACTTTATTGGTTCCTGAGGCTACTTCACTAGTTCCTAGGGCTGCTCTACCAGATGTTATGGCTACATTACAAGTGCCTAGAGCTAAGTTACTAGTTCCTAAAGCTACTTTACTAGTTCCTAAAGCTACTTTACTAGTTCCTAAAGCTACTTTACTAGTTCCTAGAGCTACTTTACTAGTTCCTAAAGCTACTTTACTAGTTCCTAGAGCTACTTAACTAGTTAGAAGAGCTACTTTACTAGCTTCTAGAGCTACTTTACTAGCTTCTAGAGCTACTTTACTAGTTCCTAAAGTTACTTTACTAGTTCCTATAGCTACTTTACTAGTTAGTAGAGCTACTTTACTAGCCTCTAGAGCTACTTTACTAGCTTCTAGAGCTATTTTACTAGTTCCTAAAGCTACTTTACTAGTTCCTAGAGCTACTTAACTGGTTAGTAGAGCTACTTTACTAGCTTCTAGAGCTACTTTACTAGCTTCTAGAGCTACTTTTTTAGTTCCTAAAGCTACTTTACTAGCTCCTAAAGCTACTTTACAAGTTCCTAAAGCTACTTTACTAGTTCCTAAAGCTACTTTACTAGCTCCTAAAGCTACTTTACTAGTTCCTAAAGCTACTTTAATAGTTCTTAAAGCTACTTTACTAGTTCGTAAAGCTACTTTACTAGTTCCTAGCTACTTTCCTAGTTCCTGAAGCTACTTTCCTAGTTCCTGAAGCTACTTTACTAGCTCCTAAAGCTACTTTCCTAGTTCCTGAAGCTACTTTACTAGCTCCTAAAGCTACTTTATTAGTTCTTAAAGCTACTTTACTAGTTCGTAAAGCTACTTTAATAGTTCGTAAAGCTACTTTACTAGTTCGTAAAGCTACTTTACTAGCTCCTAAAGCTACTTTACAAGTTCCTAAAGCTACTTTACTAGCTCCTGAAGCTACTTTACTAGCTCCTAAAGCTACTTTACTATCTCCTGAAGCTACTTTACTAGTTCCTAAAGCTACTTTACTAGTTCCTAAAGCTACTTTAATAGTTCGTAAAGCTACTTTACTAATTTACAGAGCTACTTTACTACTTCCTGGAGCTACCATTCAAGTCCTAAAATCTGAATGGACATCATAATAAAGCAGGTGGGTAGAAAGCCCTGCTTTCCACTTTGCAGACAGGTTAAAGTCTTCCTGCTTGTTCTGGAGACGTTTACTAGCAGATGGTCCCTGATTCTCCTCTGATGTTGGCTCCGCGTCCTGAAAAAGGAGCAGGAGTGTGAGGAACCGGAGGAGTCGCAGCTTGGCCTGCTGGAGCGCGGCCGAGTCCTAGGCAAGTCGTGATCCTGATAATTCCAGCACCCCGATGACTTCAGCAACGAGCCGAGTTTTCCCGGAGACACGCGGGACTCTGCAGCATCTGGACTCATTTTCAGATTTCACTCGCTGAGCAAGAAAATTGCATCAAAAGCCTCTGGGGAGCATCGGCGGACATTTGTTTTGACGTGAGCGGTGCTGCTCGCGAGGAAACTGGTGAATAAAGCCATCTGCTCGCCCACGCCCTGCTGCTCCTCGTGGATGCTTCTGACCCTAAACAACGCCGGGTCACCATGACATCAGCGCCAGGAACCCGACAGAAAACACGCTTTGCTTTTATTCTGACCCCGTCATGTCTGTCACACACTTTCACACCTCCTGTCCTCCAACACACACCGCCAGGGAGCCCCGGCAACACATGACATCATAAGCAGCTTCCCAGCGTGTGTGTGTGTGTGTGTGTGTGTGTGTGTGTGTGTGTGTGTGAGAGAGAGAGAGAGATAAATCATCAGCTCAGGTTTGTTGTTTTAACTATCTACCCTGAAATCATCTCTAAGGTGGACGGTTGTAGACACAGAGACAGAGGGAAGGAGTGTTTTGTTGTCCAGATGTGGGTTTAGGGAGTGTTGAGTTGTCCAGATGTGGGTTTAGGGAGTGTTGTGTGATCCAGATGTGGGTTTAGGGAGTGTTGCGTGGTCCAGATGTGTTTTAAGGAGTGTTGTGTGGTCCAGATGTGGGTTTAGGGAGTGTTGTGTGGTCCAGATGTGGCCTGCTGGGGTCTCTGGGCTTGAATGTCTGAGCCTGATGTTTGGTTGGATGGTTTGAACACAACATATTTCAGAAAAAAAATCGCTGAACCATTTAAAAACCCTAATAAATCCTGGAAGGGGTTCCATGTTTGTCCCGCTGCAGTCAGGATATCTGCAAACATCCAGCCGGATATGGGGGCTCTGGTCCCTCCCACGAACCGGAACCATCATCCGTGGACTTCTCAGGACTGGGAGGCACCGGGAGTGGACCGTCATGCTGGGAACCGGGCCAGACCAGTCCAGGTCGCTGTGGGAAGAAATGCTGGAGTCCCGACCTCTCCGGTCAGACGAAGTGTTAGAAAAGTCTCTGTTCCAGCGTTTTACTGGATAAACTGAAGGTTTAAAACGTTGAAACGGATGAATTTTCACAGATAAAATGAAGCCGATCAAAGAGAAGATCAAATATCTCGTTTACATGCAATAGAAATAAAAGCAAACCAAGGTTTTGTAGCCCAATGCTGGAGCTGCTGGAATAATCTGATCTCAGAGCAGGCGGCCCGTGGGGAGCAGGGATGGAGGCAGGATATTACAGCTGCACAGCAAACCAGAAACTGTGCCGAAGGTGTGAAACTCTGGCCTGCGGTGAAGAGCGCTGCAGACGCATTAACACAAAGAAAACATCTGGGAGACGCGAGGACGGATTCAGGCTGCAGACGGCAGGCTCGTCCCAGCCGGCAGACGCAGCTAGAACCTCCAGGCTTTCATTAAGTTGTTAAAGTTTGTTGATGCTTGCTGTTCCCATCACCGTTTGGCGTGTGTCATAAGCGAACCGCACACTCCGCCGTGCTGCTCGCTCACGCCGTCCAGCAGGAGATGAAGATAATTCAGTTAGACGGCGGCGTGGCGGAGCCGCTCTCAGACTTTCCTCTCAGTTCTGCTGCTCAGCAGGAACACAGTTTCACAGGTTTTCTCTGCATGCCATGGTGAACACAAGGAGCTGGAGGAAAATCTGTTTACACAAATATCGCTAGTTTAAATCAGGTTTTTTGTTTAGATATTTTTGTTAAATCTATTTTTTAGACAATTTACAAGAAAAACTTTCAAAGAAACAGTTTTTGGACATTTTTTTAGTGGTGACCTGGAAGTGCAAAACACATTTACACCCACTGAAACATTTTCACATTTTTACCAAATCATTTTAACAATTTAACATTTCTATTGAAACAAGCTCAGCCCTGCACTGTCACGGTCCAGGTTCCACATTTTACATGACATTACTGTCATTTAGCTGACGCTATTCAAAGCAGCTTACAGCTGAGTTTTACTAGCGGTGCATCGCTGGAGAAAGACAGTTACCCCAGAGGTGGGATCCGAAGCACCACCCTTGACATCCCTGACTGACCCGCCCTTCACCTCAACCTGCACCTCAAATATAAAACTACTGACACAGACGATTTTAGTCTTTAATTCTTTCCTTTCTGACTGATTGACCTCATGATGTAAAACTGTTACTGCAGCCAATCAGGAGGAGGTCACCGGTGCGATGCCGGTGGGTGAATCCCGTCCTCCTGCATCATGCAAACGTCCCGGAATGACTCAGCAGGATACTTTGAGCGGAGCTGCAGGAAATGCAGCATGTTGCTGTGATTCCCGCTCCGCTGACAGCTGGGTCACAGAACACGGCTTTATTTTCCCCTCCTCCTCCACCCTCCAGCCATTCCTTTCCTCTTGCTCAACACGTCCCCCTCCCAGCCACGCAGAGCTGCTGGGAGACAATCGTCTTCCTGTTGCTGGGTGTGTGTTCGCCCTGCGGAGCTTAATTAACCCACTTAAACTGCTTTGCATCAAAGCAGCGTGTCCAGCCCGTCCTGATGGGGACCAGTCCCCCAGGACCGCCAGGACATGTCCCCCTGACCTCTGACTCCTACAGAAGACCTTTATTTTACCAAACTGTGTTTTCTTCCTGTCTTTCAGACGAGTTTGGAGCCGAAGGTTTCCAGGGTCCCTCACACGGCGGCTCCTTCAGGGGAGGCCCTGCTCCGCGGTCCTTTGAGGACCAGGACCAGAGCTTAGGTCCGGGTCCCGCTCCAGGGATCGGCTTTGCTCCGGGGTCCGGTCCAGCAGGTCCCCCAACCACAAACTACAACAACATCCAGATCCCACCGGGGGCCCACGCTCCGGCCAACACCCCGGCAGAGCTGCCTCCACCTTCAGGTAGGACGCAGGGGCCGGCCGGAAAATAAAAAATCAATTATTTTAATCTGATTAAACGTGGAATAAACCAGCCTCATATGTCAGGATTAAGTTTCATTCACATTCATTTTTCATCTCTTTGAAGCGGAATGAAGCGTTTACGTCGTTTTACATCTCTTTAAAGCGGAATGAAGCGTTTACGTCGTTTTTCATCTCTTTAAAGCGGAATGAAGCGTTAACGTCGGTTTTCATCTCTTTAAAGCGGAATGAAGCGTTTACGTCGTTTTTCATCTCTTTTAAGTGGAATGAAGCGTTTACGTTGTTTTTCATCTCTTGAAAGCGGAATGAAGCATTTACGTCGGTTTTCATCTCTTTAAAGAAGAAATAACTTCGATTCTGACTAAAAGAGGAACTAAAACTCTGTAAATGTGCCTTATGTTTTCTTTTCTAATGTTTACCATGTTGTCTTGAGTTGTTTTCAGATTTCTTAGTCAGGTAACGTGTGTTTGATTCATTATAAACCCAAACGCAGAGTTTCCTGCCGCCTGATTGGCTGAACATCAGCAAATCAAACTGCACCAAATTCAAGTGAAATTTCCAGTTGAATCGGTGGAACACGATTTTTTGTTATTAATGGTCCAAACTGAAGGAGAGAACAGAGCCTGCTTTCCTCGTGTTTGGCTGCAGCCCATCATGTTCTCGCTCATTTCCCCTGATATCGCCGAAGACGTGATGGCCTTTCAGATTACCAGCCACGCATTCAGACACACACACTTCCAGCAGAGGAGTGTGTGTTGACACTGCGAATGTGCGAACATTGTCCTCCTGAGGATACGGAGACAGAGAATGCTCCAGACTGAGGAACGTATCAGACGTGGTTATCGGCAGATAAGCTGTAAAAAGTGAAGGTTGCGTAACAGCGCTGGTACATGGATTCATGCACATGCGAGCTTTGTTTTCCTTTCCGTCATGATGGATGGAGAACAATCCGGATCAATCCGCCTGCAGCTAATTCAGGGTGATTATAGATGACATGAACATGTGGAGGAGGGCAGATGTTTAAAATAAAACTCAACTTAAACTCAGAGAATGTTTCTGCTGATTGACCAGGTGTGTGTGTGTGTGTTCATTTCGCAGTTTAACAACAAGAAGAGCTGATAAATAAAGTCAGAAGAGGTTTATTTTACTTATTTATTTACTTTTGTTCATTTATTTATTAACTCATTTTTTGAGTTTTTGTTTACTTTTTTAAATTCATTTTCTTTTTTTATGTTTTATTTTATTTATTTGTTTTTGTTTATTTATTTATATATTAATTTTAAATTTTTTTATGTTTTTTATTTTGAATTTATTTATTTACCTATTTATTTAGGTTTTCAATTTGATTTAATTTAAATTTATTATTTTATTAACATATTTTTTTTTTTTAAATTTTATTTTAGTTTTAGTCATGAGCTTGAGTTTGTGCTGTTCCATAATCTCAGGATTGTTTTTCTGTTGTCTGGTGACCAGCAGAAGCTGCAAAGCCCACGCCCGCTCCTCGATCGGCGCCCGCCGTCGACCCGTCTCTGCTCAGCGCTCAGCAGCAGGGTAAGAACCGAACACACACGCCTGCACACACATGCCTCCTCCCTGGTCTCCGCTGGGCCTCTGATCGGGTGTAAAGATGCTGCACAGCGGCCGGGTGTTGCTCAGCGGGAAGAACGGCGCGTTAAAACAACGCAGAGATGTGCCGGTTCTTCCTCTGAGTTCCCCATGATTTACCTTAGAAGTTGTTAGAGGTTCACCACACGGTAGAAACGGACTAAAACCTTCTGAGGTTTGATGTTGGAGTCCCTCTTTGCTTCTTTTATTTGTCAGTATTTAACCCTTAAAACTCCCGGACACTTTTTGTTTCCCTCATATAAACCAGCCGGCAGAAGCTGACCCCTTTAAATCGCAGTCACATTGGCGACGTGATGTTTCCAGCCTCAGGCTAAAATGCTGGGAAATGAAAGTATCGGTAGATGTAGCAGCAGCAAGGGATGTTTTACAGAGCCGCGTAAAAACAGCACCTTCAACAGGTTAATAACAGGAAATAAAAGCTTTGATCCTTCATCGGCTCTAAGATCAATCATCCTTCCTTCCATCCATCTCTAACTCTATTCCGGCTGCAGGGATGGTAACAGGTAATAACAGGCGAATGAAGTAAAATGATGCAGGAGATGCTGACGTCTGATTGGTCTGTCATCCGTCAGACGTCTCATTACAGCCGCCGCCGTCTAGACGGTCATTATCTGCAGGGAGGGGAGGGGAGGGGTGGAGCATCATTTTCCCATAATGCACACAGACAGCAGGTTACTGGGAGAGGTCACACTGCTGGAATCTATTTACCTCACATCGGATTGCAGGATTCCTTCTGCCTGAGACCAAGTCACATTTATTTCAATCACACATTTAAAAAATAGTACGCTTTATTATCCCCGTCCAGGTGATTCTGATTTTTATTTTTATTTGTATTAGTGGAAATATCAGGCTGCTATATTCTAGGGACGATTGTCTTTCCGAAAAAGTCTGAATTCTAAGATTCTAAGAAAATTCTGACTTTTATTCCCAGTAATGATGAATTCATTTTTTGGAGGATTTTTTTTTCCATTTCTGAATTTTATGATTAAAGTCATAATTCTGGCATTTTCTCAGGACTGTATCTGTTTCTGCAGCGGCCCTACTACTGCTGTTACGTAGGTGTGAGGCTGTGTAGAGGGGAATCCTCCCTCTGTGACCCCATGTCAGGATGTAATCCAGCCTGGTAGAGTGCTGCTGCAGGGGGAAAGTTGCTGCAGACTTCATGAAAAGATGAAGTCGTCCTCTCAGCAGTTTCATTCTCCTGCAGAAACAGCTGACATGAATAATTCAGATTTACCTGCAGAACCACTGGAAAGTACTTCCTGTCCTCCAGTTATACTCAGAACGGCTTAAGATAGTCACTCATTTCAGCTCAAACGAAGATAGAGAAAGACCAGACCTCCTCTATTAATTCATTTCAGTCATGTGGGCTCCACGCCGGAACCACGGATCCCGTCTGAAACGGGCCGAAAACGTCACTCTGGGCCAGTTTTTCCTCTTTCATGCTGAGCGTCATCTATCCACCACCAGGTTTATCTTGTTGCTACATGCAAATACATCTGGGAAATATCAGCCTCTTACATTGTTTCCATTCAGACACTCCCACACGTTACCATATATGGTAAATTTCTGTTCAGACACGCCCACACGTTACCATATATGGCACATTTCCATTCAGACACGCCCACACGTTACCATATATGGCAAATTTCCATTCAGCCACGCCCGCGTGACCATATATGGTGTTAACGCCTCCCCCTCAGAAGTCAGGCGGGATATCTTTAATGGTCCTCGGAGTGATTAGGTAGAGATGTTCCCAATGCAAATAATTTCTGTCCGATACAGAGTGCTGATCCGATACTTCTGAAATGTGTTATTTAGATAAATAGTTCAGCATCGGCATCACTGAACTATAAAATCCAGTTAGGACGATATGCTTTCCTCCCGAATCGATTGCATTACCATTTTTTTCAATTTTAATTATGATTCTGGAAATTTTTCAAGGTTGCAGATTTTTGTGGAGTAAAATAAATGGACAGAAAAGCAGTATTTAAAAAAAAAGCAAAAAAAAAAAAGTCTAAAAATGGAAAAAAATACTTATTTTTTTAAGGTCTAGATTTGATGAGACAATGACCCAAAGTGAAGTAAATATTTATAAGCTCTGACTTTTTATTACAATACAGTCACTCAAAACAATGAATAATTAGACTGATAATAGGACAACCATAAATAAATAAATCAACATGAAAAATAGCGAATATTCTGACAGATGGACAATAAACAATAAAACAATAAAAAAGTCCTAAAACTCTTTAATTAAACACCCTTTCACCTTTATTTTTATTTCTGGATCAATAGTTTTAAACCTGAATGTAACGGCTTCACATTTATCTTTTAAAATGACATTTTTATTGAATTATAACTTTGAAAATGTATTATAGTTATTTTAGGAGAAATAAAACTACATTTCCTACCAAATGTACTTTCAGGTTTTTATTCTACATCAGATGTGTGAGTTTTCTGTGATCTTACAGAAATTCCCTGATTAAAAAACTACAGAAAAACCTGAAAAACTACAGAAAAATGACCTGAAACTAATTGAAAAATAAGTGGCAATAGTTGTGTTGTTAGCAGATTTGTAGGAGGCCATAAAACACGAGGCATTTCCTCCAGTTTACTTGCTATTACCTGCTACCTGATCTGATGGCAGATGAGCTCTGAAAGCTCCTCATTATAAAAGCTCCGGTGAGTAATTTCACCTCTCAGGTCTTAATGAAAGCCCATCGGGTAATTAAAACTAATCTCCCAGCTGATCTATTCATCATTTACATCCGTAATTAATGGAAGCCACAGTTCAACAGCGGCAGCATCACACCAGCCGGGGGAGGGGGAGGGGGGCGATGATGATGCTGCAATAAAATGCCTTTTATTGTAATCAATCAGTTTTAGTCGTTGTGTTGATTATTTAAACAACTTTAGCAAATACTTTCTTTTATTTTAACTTTTAATAACATTTATTTCTAAACATTAATTAGATTTATTTTATTAGTTAATTACATTTACTTTGATTAATTACATTTATTCTAACGATTAATTACATTTATTTTGATGATTAATTACATTTATTCTAACGATTAATTACATTTATTT
>JAVQJG010063387.1:0-11498 GCA_036024015.1 Craterocephalus amniculus | reverse complement strand
CCCCCACCCCACCCCCCACCCCCCCCCGCCCTCCGAATCTTCCCACATCTTTATGAAATTGGTGTTTTATTTCCGGCAGTAATGCTTGTTTCCACCAGCATTGTTTGGTGCAGGCTGTTTTTCCACTGTGGATGTCATTGTTTTGCGCTGTCTGTTCATTATTTCTGTGCTGGTATTTTGCCTCTTCCTGATATAGTGTTTCCTGCTATTGTCTTTTTCTACCAGGCTGGCTGTTTCTGGACTCGTGCCAGCCGGTCCCTCCTACCTTTAAACACACACCACAATGCACACATCCATGGCCGTGAACAAACACACACACTCTTCCCTCTCCCTTCCTTCTCTTGGCACTTGAGAGAAAACATAAGATGTCAGTGATACAGCAAACCAACCCTGTGTGTGTGTGTGTGTGTTTGTGCATGCGGGAGGGAGAGTCCACCAGTCAGCTCAGAGGGGTTAATCTCTCTCTCTCTCCATGTGTGCTTCAATGTCTCCCTCCCTCCTTTGCCTTTTGTTGCGGCCCCTCACTTTCTCAGCGCTTTGACGGAGGGAACTGATCCTGCGCCTGCACGGGTGTGTGTTGTTTCAGTGTCCTCACTGCTTTTGATCTTTGTGGATTGAACCGTGCGTGACCTTGACTGATGGAACTTTGTAACACACTTTTCTACACCGAACACTCCCAACACAAACTGGTAAGGTGGAGCTTTAATTGGGAAAGTTGTCTGATTCCGTGTGAGTGTTAGAAGTGGCAGTTTGAGTGTGTGCGTGGGAAATGCTGCCTTCGAGTGTGGCAGGTTATTTCAAGCCTGCTGTAAGTTGTGATGTGGAGATGAGGCAGAGATGCAAATTGCTCTGGGAGGCTTTTCTCTGTCCCTGGCTGTCTTTCAGTCCACTTATCCTCTTTCTCTTCCTTTCTTTGGCCGGCCTGAGTTACTCAAGTTACAGGCTTCCTCCTGTTGTTGTGAGCCCTGTGGTTTCTCTGCAGTGCGCTGAGGGCGCTCCCACGCTCTCCCAAAGAGAAAGAAAGGAAGGAAAACAGCGATAACCAATTCAGAGCCACATAAGAAGTGGAAGAAACATGCCCGCTTCAGCCCCATGCCCCCCTCTTGGATTCGGCACGCATGCTTTTGTCCCTTTAAAACAGAGCAAACTTGCAAAAAATGTTTGTCAGTTTTTGCATGTCGGGTTGGATACTTTTTTTTGTTTTCTTTTCTGGACAAAACTTTTCTCTTTTTGTCCAAGAAGGTGGTGGTGGGGGGGCCGAAGTGGTGAGAAAATTGGAAACAGAGCCACCCACAGTGGAAGTGAGTCAGCCCAGCATTTAGTGGTGTGTTGACTTTGGAAAAAGCATGGATTGAGGTGGTGGTGTTGCTGGGGGACAGAAGGAATGGTGTCAGAAGATGTGAAAAAAAAATATCATCAAGTGGCATTTTGTTCATGTTTTCTGCTGAGTTTGAGCTGCCGAGGACACGCAGCGAGGGAAAGAATAGGAGATGGACAGAAAGGAGAGGGGAGGAGAGGAGGTAGAAGCCAGAGGCTGTTTATAAAAGGAGGGAGCGGCTTGTGTCCATCTGGGACAATCCCAAGCGCTGAAAGCTTCCCCACCCTGATCCTAACCATCTCTTTCCCCCTCTTCGCCTCTGTCTTTCTTGTTGACTCTCTTGCTTCTTTTTCTATAAACTGCAAGGAGAAACTTTGTGTTTCCAGTCTGTCAAACACATCGAACTTTTGAACGTTTCTTCTTTTTACAGATGCTGCCTCCACTTTTATTTATTCATGTTGTTTTCTCACATTCGTCACCCGAAGGTCAGATCACCAGAAATTTAATCAATAAATGTAAATACTAAAGTACTACAAGTATGTTAGAGACATTTACACACACACCCCACCCCCCCACCCCCTCCTCTTCGTATTTCCAACCCTTGATGGACACATGGACCTATCTGCCTCTGATTCCTCTCCCTTTGTCTGGCCTGCTTGACCTCCGTCCAGCTCCTCTTCCTCCTCCTTTTCCTCTTCCCAGCCCTCCTCCCTCTGCTCCGCCTGTGTATCCAGCGATAAGGGGACGTCCACGGTAGCACTTCCTTTTGCCACAGGAAGCAGGAAGTGTTGATTTCCACCACAACCTCTCTGGACAAACTCTGCGCTCAGTCCGCTGGGAACCTCATGCACGCATATGCAGATGCAAGCAGAGGCATAGAAATGCCTGCAAGAGGGTAACCTGCAGCTGTGCCCGCCGACTGGTTTTCATGGGAAAACACTTGGGAAGCAACACACTTTATGTCCCTTTGACCTCAGGCTTGGCTCCCAGGTCAGGGGATGATTGGTTAATTATTCCCCTAATCATGCTGCATGTTTTGTTATCACTCCGTTTGGCCAGAGAGGCCGGGGGTGGCGCTGTCGAGCTTATAAAAACACAAACAACCATTCATCAGTTAATGGATTCCAGTTAGACTGCAGCCTGGGAGGCCTGGGTGAGAGTGAAAGAGAGACATGAAGAGAAAGCAGGTTGGTCAAAGAGAGAACTCCTTTCTTTTCTCTTATCGTGATTTTTACACGCCTTCTCTTGTCGCAGTTTGCCTTCTTCCAATGGAGTGATGTCATGTTACATATTTTGCTGTCTCAGAAATTGGCAGTAAAAGCTTCCAGATTATCCTGAAACTATGTGAATATGGCAGAACACAGAATCAGGACAGAGTAAAAATAACACTTGATTCATAAAGAATAGTGCCTAGTCGGAAAGCACCTGATGGCTGTTTTGCTCCAAAATGTTCAAGGTCCAAAAGTTTTAGGAGGATATTTCCTTTTCAGTCTGTGACACAAATGTCAGAAAGCAAGGGGCGTTACAATAAATGAGTCAATTTTAGAGATAAGGAGATTTACTTCATCGGAGATTTCACAAACTCCACTAATGTTAGGAAGTAAGACGGAAAGCCCAAGGAGGGTTTAAAGTCATTTTTATTATAAATCTTCAACTTCTTAATGTATGTATTCTGCATCTACATTTTACTGAAACAGTATTTTACCATGCCATAGCTTAAATAAATCTGGAATAACTTTTAAAAAAACAAAGATTAGTCCCCAGATTTTTTCAGCAATGTTAAAAACAACAGATCAAGTCAGAAATCTTAGAGTCATTTAGAGTTTTAATCATCATATAAAAGCAATAGCCAAAACAAGTCCTTAACCACTTGAAGAATACATCCAGAATCAAGGGACTGATAGCTAGACATGATTCAGAGAGACTTATGAGCACATTTGTTTTTAGTAGGTTATATCTTGTAGAGTTTTAAGAGATATCTCCAAAAATAATTAAAGACTTGTAAAACCTACTCAATCCTAACAATGACAGATAGTAGATATCTTTATTCTGGCAGGGTATCAAAGAACTGGGTTTAAAATGTTCTTAAAAGGATTACATGTTACAGCAGCAGCTGACTTCATAGATCATCAGAGTCAAGTTTGCTTTTCTTCCGGAGATTGACATAAGACATATCTGTTATTTTTCTGCGCCTAATATCTAAAGGAAAAAAAGGAAACCCTGAAGTGCGCTCCAAATTTTATTCTGAAAATCAGGCCTTAAAACTTTTTTTTTTAGAAAAACCAACACTGCATATGTTCAAAAATGTGTAACTCACTGTATGTGTTGTCCTCTCTGTACACTGATTACCGTTAATAATGAGTAATTCAGCCCACCATGAGGTGGTCGACTGTTAGATAGTCACGCCAATGTTGCCCACCGGATTATTCATATTTGGAGTGTAAATTCATTTGTGGTGCATATTACGTCTGCTTACTGGTTTGCAAACTACTAGAATGGAAATATGAACATCAAAGGAATAAAGAAAAGAGAGAAGGAGGAAGAAAAAAAACCTGACACCTGTGATGGAGGACTTAGCATTAAGTGAAAGCAAAGAGGGCAGAGTAGCTTGGTAGAATATCCTGAGATTTGGGAGATTAGGAAACATTGGAGATGTGAGTCTAAACCACGGTTGGGTCAGGGGTCAAGAGGGGTGAGGAGGTCAAAATGAGCCCAGCAGCTCTACTTAGAACAGGATATCCTGCGAGGAAAACTCATCTGTCTCCCTTTCTCCTGTTCGGTCGCTGAATTCCCACAGAGGGCACGGCAGAGAGGAGCGGTGTAACCTTTCAATGAAAAACCCAGAGAAAACACAAGTTCATCATTCATCACTGACACAAAAACTCACAATTAATGGTCTCACACTCCCGATGAAGTGTTTTAAAGTGAGTGGTGAAAGCTATCATCCTGTCTGTTAGGTTGTTGCTGCTGTCGTAAGAGTCAGCAACCAAAACAAACTTAATGCATCTTATCCTTTTCAGAAAACTACAAATTATCCCTCTACTCCTTAAATTACAGACAAATACAACGTTGATATCAGTGGCAACCTAGGAGATGGCATCCAATTTCGAAAGTCTTGAAAATCCATTCCAGAGCCCCTCTTTTGTTTTTGCTCCTTTCATTTATTTATTTTTGCTGGCACTGAGACTTCTAGCAGGCCATGGGACTCCAGCAAACTCCCAGCTGCTGCTCTATGGCTCAGCCTGACCTTTGGCCCACCTATAGGCGGGAGCTGGAGTCAGGTAAGAAGCGTTTGTGTGATGGCGTGGAAAAATACCAGCTTTTTTTTTCATTATTATATTTATTTACAGCCCATTAAACAATCACATAGCAATATCAGAAACTGTAATAATTTTCTAAGTAAAAAAATAGTTTCTTGGACTGGTACAAATAATCTCAACACAAGCATCACCCCAAAACACTTTGGTTTTGTAGCTTAAAAGGTGCTAACGTCTCACAGTGTTGGTATGAAAACAGCCAAGAGACCTTGTTACAGCCGAAAGCAGAGCCCCACCCACACACCACATGCCACTGCATATTTATAAGATACTAAACATTAAATTCTGCCCCCTCTAACAATTATTTAAATGAGAAACAAAAAGCAATCAAATGCAGCAAAAGCAGCTTCCCAGTAGCACATATGACCATAATTTCAGAGCATTGTGAGAGGCAGTAGGTGGTAAACTGCCATTTACACACCTACCCACCAGCCAACCAGTCCGCCAACCGTCATATCTGTTTTTTCTTTAGTTCTGTTGTTTCCAAACAGTTCATAGTTTCATCCTTTAAAGTACTGCCCCACAAGTAGCATGAGGAAAACAGACCTCATATGAGCAGTTCTTTAATAAAGCAAACATAATTGTCAAGTTTGTCTTTTAAGAAGCCATGGAGTCCTGATGCTTCACTTTCAATGTTGGCAAAAATTAAGTATTTTCACAGATTTGTGCCCATCATAGATTTAGAGGTTGCCATGGTTACATGTAAACCACACATTGGACTTAGGTTGAAAAATCTAAACTAATTGATTTGGGTTTAAAACAGGTCATTGTCAGGGCTGAAAGGCCTTATTAACACAAGGTGACCCTCACCCTCAGGGTATGGACCTTTACGTACAGCTTCTCATGACATCTACAGACACACATCTGTTTGTTTTAACTTCAGAAAATACTGGAGCAATTAAGTGCTGGAAAATATTGGGAACAATTTGGAGTGCTCTGGATTGAGTTGGTGGTTTAATTTTGCACTGCCATGGAAAACAAGAACATAAAGTGATCAAATCTCAGTTAACCCTGAGTTACAATATGCCTGAATGTACCTTTAAAACCTTAATCTAAAAACTTTATCTATTTACTTTTTTATGTCTATTAATTTATCAAATTATTTATTTGGAATTATGGTACTTATGACTTAGTTTTCTCTCTTTGCTGTCCTTAGCTGATAGAACCCTCAGATTGAAGAAACAGAGAGGAAAATTTAGCGTGATGTTGAAAGCTGCTCAGAGCAGGGAATATAAAAGGTTAAAACAAATCAAATGAGCTTCACAGTAATTTCAGATAACGCACGGATCTACTGTTCAGATGTTACATGAAGTGATACAGGTGTGTGATATAGTGTGATAACTTTTTGAGGTTTTAAATATTTCTCTGTAGCATGAATTTGCTTTATTTTTTATATTTAACCTATCTTGAGCAGCGGTTAAGAAACCTTCATGGTCAAAATCCTCCCTCCATACTAGGAGCACTGAGACAATGACCGCTCAGTGGGTCACACAGTCCCTTTATTTTTTTTAAAAAAGGAAAAAAAATCCCTGCAACAAAGCTAACGTTGCAATTGCCAAAGAAACAAAACCATGCCAGCACACTTATTCAACAAAGGCTGCAATTGCATTTGTTTAAAAATCTTTTTGCAGGATGACAGGTTACTAAAACGGTCCAGTAAACATGCTACTTGTGCGTCCATGTGACTTTGTTTAAAAGCACTGCTTCATTTTATCCTAATTGGGCATCCTGAATCCAAACAAACCGACAAAGTTGCCTCCGTGTTTTGGACCGGAGCAAAATGCCTGTGGTTTTGACGGCACTGTGACTACGAGGCAGGACGTTACACTCAAGCTCTGTGCACACAGATTTACACACACTGCATTCAGAAGAAAAATATAGAAATATAAACATTTCCACGCTGTATCAAACTGCATTTTAAAATATGTTAGATGTGTACGGTCTCAGACAAATTTCAAATGACTAATTATTCCCTCTTGTGAGATGCTCAGAATTTCCCCTTGAGAACTTTACAACAAAAACGATTCTCTCCTTACGCTCCAAACAATCAGTCAGTCTCATATTCTCACATGTATGTGTTCTCTGGTGGGTGATATTTTCCGTATAGGAACATCAACTTATTTTTTTCCTACCACTACTTTATCATGACACAAGTGAAAGACAGAGAGGGAGAAAAGAGAGAACGTGTGAGAGAGAGAGACTGAAAGCGAGAGATGGGGAACGAGTGAGGAGCTAATTTTGGCCTGTCTGGGTGTTTCCTACACACACGCTCACGCTTCTCAGGCTTGTTGTTGTTCAGAGTGGTGGGTGTTAGAATGGTGAGTTCTGATTTGCTTCGACTTTTGAGAGTTTGTGTTTGCGTGTGCGATCGTATGAGTATCTGTCATTGCTATCCCTGGGATTTCCTTGTGGTTTCTACGGCTTCTTGCTGTGTTTTGACCAACTTCCCACGTCCTCGGGGTGGAAAAGATTATTATCCTCTCATTATAAACTCTGTTGTTATTGGATTTGACCTACCTTCACTCTTGATTTAAATGGATCAAAAATCCAAAGGAGGCAACAATTAATCTAGATATAACCGTCTCTCATAAAAAGTAATAATCTCAGTCTCTGCAGCAGGGGTTCTGCATACTTTGCAATGATCTCTCAGCCTACTCACACATCTGGTTTTTTTGTATGTGGAGCTTCTCTAATTTGATATTTTACACTTTAATAATGGTATCTTTAATGAAACACCTGAAATGAAAAAGACTGGTACACAAAAATTGCCCTGAAAATGAAAAAAAAAGTGCTGCTCCTTTCTTTTACCTCTCAACACTTTTTGGTGATGACTGCACACATGACACGGTTGCTGTGTTGTGGAAAATGTCTGTCAGCGATCCATTGTGTGTCTGTGGACTGCACATGTCACCAAGACCTCCGGTGCGGCTAATCTTTTCAGACAAAGTCACACATCATGGAAACAGTTTGAACATGCTTGTGTACCATTAAAGAATTCACGGTCTACAAAGGAATGTATGACTGGCTCTCATTTTGGTTTTCATTTATGAATAGTCTGCAAGTGCTGAATCTGTGTTTTGCATGAACAGTCCCAAGAATATAAATACACCACACGTTTCTAATTTTCATGATTCTAAAAGCCTATTTTTTATATTTTACCATTTAAATAAACTGGGCTCAAATACTGATGATGGGAAATAGGAAGTTCAAGGAAGTTATTATGACACAACGCCTAATCTGCCCAAAACCTATTACACAATGCTTATTCCTATTACTTAACAAATTCATCTTGTAAAGAAAACGAATTCCGTTCAGTCAGTACAAACTTGGAAGTAGCCTCCATCTGTCCTTAGCTATTATTCTTAAAACCAGGAGGAAAGTTCAGAAAAGATGGGAGGAATTTCTAAAACCTTGGTCCAACCACATTCCACTAAGCTGTGATGTTGGTCTGCATATGTGACAATGGAAAGGTATTAATGTAAAAAATTCTTTAACAAATGAGTTAAAGGTTGTTTATTTAAAAAAGTAAAGGAAAAGTAACATAAGTTAGATATATTTTCTCAGGCTGCCCCTTTATGTACATCATCACATTTAGAGCCTACATCTCTATCAAAAAATTGGGCATCTTGTTGCTAAATGAAATAAAACGAGATTCTTATCATGGTCACCACTTTGATAACACCAAGTTATTTTGTTTAGTTAAAAGTGTTTGGAAGCATAAAAGAAAGTTTGGCTGGATGTTGAAGCAGTTAGATTCAGGTAACTTTTTAAATATCTGGAGGTAGATTTGTTTTGCTGTAAGATGGCACACATATGCATAGACACTCCAAAACAAATGCAAGATGTAAAAACACATCAAGCAAAAAAACACACATAAAGAAAACATGCTAACATAAAGCTCCACTTATTAAAGGTATACTGTGTAACCTTTGGCCACTAAGGGTCCTAAACCTATAATTTCCCCCCAAATTAAACTTTTGACTCCATTATCAGCCTAATGTGAGTATTAATGGATGATTTGTGGGATCAGTGTAGTGTTTGACACATATTGGGACTCTGCGGGGGCTGACCTCTTCAGAAACCAGACATTCAACTTTGCAGGAGCAGATCCGCCTCTCATGGATCATGTGACCTGCAGCACTTTGCTCTATAGCTATAAAACACAGTGGGTTGTGCTTCATGTTACTTTTCTTTGAAAGTTGGTCAAATCTGAACAAAATAAAAAGGTGAACACAGAGTCTGAGGGGCCCAGAAAGAGAGAGACTGTTTAATTTTGCAACAATGTCATAAGGCCTGTGGGAAGTTTCAGGTTTAGCCCCCTACTGGCCAAAAGTTACACAGCGTCCCTTTAAAAGAAACGAGTTAAATACCTTTCCAAATAGACAATGCTTTTGCATGTACTCCAGCTTGTTACACCGTGTAGTGGGAACAGCTGTTTCTATAAATCTAGTCTGAGATTTGAACTAAGGACTTCTGTCTGTAAGGAAAAGGGTGGAACTGGTTTTGAAGGGGCTGGGTATCATCATTTAGGCCAGTGCTTCTCAGCGGGGCCAGTACAGGTCCCTGGGGGCGCTGGAAGCATCATTCTTAAGAAGGGGGCATTGAGTTGTTTTTGGGGGGCTTTGGCTATCAATTGTTTATTTTGATGATTGACATTTATATTGATCAATAACGTAAAAACATCGCCTAAAATACTTTTCTTCTTTTGAATAGATAACTTGGTCCTTCATTTGCCATGACCAACTAACGCAAAGTTAAGAAAGTAGACCTTTCTGCCATATTCACTTAGAATATAAGTTCTGACCACAAAACAGAAAAGTTGAGACACATTTTATGAATCTTTTCATTTTGTGGTTCTAATTGTACCTTGTTTGGATGACAATGCTCGGTAGAGGCTTTTACCTGAGTTTTTTCTGGTCGTTTTGGTATGCTGCATGCTAATTCTGGTGTCGTGCACATAGGTTGTCTATACTGGATTAAGCCAGATCATCTGGATGTGATCTAAACGTAGCCTTTTCAGGGCTGACCAGAAAAACTATATATGAAAGTTAATACAACCTATTTGTTGACTCTTTATTACTCATTGCACTAAGTGTAAATTCACTGTCTTCAAATACCAGTTATTTTTACATTTCAAGATTTATCTTTTTTTTATCTTTTGCTCAAGACATCAGTTTAATGCAAGATATTCATCTTTTCAAGTTCACACTAAATATGAAATAAATAAAAATGTTTCATTGCATTTTGATTGATTGATTGATTGATTGATTGATTGATTGATTGATTGATTGATTGATTGATTTATTCACAACATCAAAATCACAGACATGTATTTGGTGTCATTTACATATAGGTATGTTGTGAAGAGGACTTCCTAGGAAGCTAAAGCTTATAAATCAGGAGTCCCAACCCACCACCATATACAGTGTATCACAGTAATCTGCCATAGAATTGTTCCATTATACTAATTTACATAGTATACATAGTTGATGTTAGTTAAGGCAGTCACAATCATACATAATGTCTACTCATTTACATGGTTCCAAAAACAATATACAATATAACTAAACAGTGCAAGAATCATATTAATCTTTTAAGCAGTTATATAGCCTATGGATACTCAGACATGTGATCGTCCGGTGCATAGCTCTCCAGTAAGCTATATTTCAATGTTCTTTTAAAAATAACAAATGTGTTACATTTTTTTATGTTATCGTCTAGTTGATTCCAAATTTGAGGTCCCCTGTAGCTTATACTAAATCGGGTAGTCTTTAGTTTCCTATGTTTTCCTTTTCCAAAGCGCTTTAAATTGTCTTGGACCTGAAAAGCGCTATATAAATAAACTTGCCTTGGCTTGCCTTGCCTTTTAACAGTGATCTATTTCTGGTGTGTAATTGAAGAGATAGTGGGTATAATGGGATGAGTTCACATAATCGTGGGTTTGACTTTCAAACAACATGATACATAGTGCAAAGATTAAAGTAATTATTTAGTTCAGGGAGCTTAAGAAAATCATATCTATGAAAGAGAGAGCATCTGACGTAGAATATTTTGTAGACCAAGTTATTGCTCTTATGGCTTTGTTTTGTAACACAAGTAATTTTTCTGTATATGTAGTATCTGTATTATACCAAATTATGGTACAGTAGTGTAGGTGGGGCTCAAACAATGATCTATATAATAATAGTTGCGCTTCAGTTGAAAGAAATTGTCTTACCCGAAAGAACAATCCCACAAGTTTAGATAATTTTTTGGACAGCTCTTCAATATGTTTACCATAATTTAAGAACTGATCATAATAGATCCCTTGAAATTTGGTATAATCAACTTTATTGATAGCTCTACCATCTATAGTTATATTTTTGTTTTGTTTTTTGCATACATGTCTATTAGTGCTGAAAATAATATAATAGGATTTAGTAATATTTAGGGACAATTTATTGCATTTTAACCAAGAGTTTACCTCAGCTAGTTGCTCATTCAAGGTCCACATGTTTATGAGACACAAATAAATTTTTAAAAAGCAATAGTGAGTCTGCACACCAAAAATGCTCCTGAAAAATGTATCAAAGAAACGTTTCCGGCAGCAGCCCTTCTTCAGACCAAAAAAGATTAAATTTGTGTCATCTGCAAAAAGTATTTTATGTATAGTAGAACAAAACGTGAAATCTTTTGCGTAGACAAGAAACAAATGAGGGCCCAGAATGGACCCTTGGAGGACCCTAAAGTTTATATTTTCTGTCCCAGAGTTCAACCCCATTATATTCACAAATTGCTGTCTTCCATAGATATAGTCCCTAAACCACTGGAGAGCAACACCCCTGACGCCATAATGGTACAACTTTCCAAGTAAAATTTTATGA
>JAVQJG010063384.1:0-31431 GCA_036024015.1 Craterocephalus amniculus | reverse complement strand
ACTCGAACGCGGCAAACTTTAATGGTCAGTTAGAATAATGCAGAGATCCGTAAGTTCAGGGTAGAGCACCGGAGTTTTTAGATCGCAGTGTGAAACGAAGGCACAAAGCCGTAACTGATTTTACGGTTTTCTGCCACAGTTTCCCCAAGTTTTTTTTTTGTTACGGCCAAAACATCATCTAATTTCTCCCAAAAAACAATCGAATTGACACTTGATGTTTGTCTACATGATAAAACACATGTTTAATATGCTAAAAATAAAAAAGAATTAAAAATCACCAAAATTGAAGTTACTGCCTTTTGCCTTAGTAGGGCAGAGTACGGGATCCAGTTTATATCATACATCCATGTGTGGCGAGCGAGGTAAATAGCCAAAGCTACAAGATGTTTGACAACGCCACTCTGGGACTGTCACCACAGACTACACCAATTTACTCAACCTACAGCACTCAGTTCGTTATACTAAACCAGGCATGAGACAAGGGTCCAATTAAAAATAATTAAAAGAAAAGACACTTTAAAAGCCCAGAGGAGATCAGAGCTGAGGCTTACCAGGGGGACAGGTGGGCCAGAACTAGGTGTTTGACTCCAACAGGGGACCACCCCACACACGCATGTGCAAAACACTCACTGCAAGATAACACACAGCACACACACACACACACACACACACGTTATCAGCATGCAAATACAAGGGGGAGGATAACACAAAAAAGGGAGCCGACACCAAGAGGGCACCACCGCCACACCAGAGCCTCAGATCTCTGAAACCACAACAAAAAATAAAAAAAAAGTTAAATAATGACAAAGAATAAATTTAACACAATAAAATTATAATGAAACAAATCTATAAACCATGAACATATGCAGAGTCAAGGCTAAAATAAGTCACAGGCAGGAAAGTTAATTGAGACAACGGGAGACGAATGCAGGTTGACGGTGAGACATCTCGCCAACCGAAGGATCTTTGTAGGTGCGCTATTGCTGTCACCACCAGCTACGCTGCAACTCTACACAGCCACCCCGACGGTGGAGCCGCACAGGTAACAGTGTTTTTTTTAGAAGATAAAAACACAGTACAAATGTCACCAAGCAAAGCAGCAGCAATAAGTGGAGTGATCAGTGGGAATGGTTGTCAGCCGTAGCCCCACTGGGCATGACGCTGCAGCTCCAGTAGCAGCTGATTTCAGGACCGCTGCTTAGCGTCAGCTGATTTCCGGACCGCTTCTTCCTGAAACTTTCCCCTAAAATAAGACACAACTGTCAATACCCCCATGTATTTACAGATCCGCTCCACAAGCGTAAATATATTACTTACTGGGGAAAAGGACCATTAAAAGGAGGGGAAGAGCTCATAAACCGGAGACATCAAAACACGCCGGATTGCCTATTAGAAACACGTCATTTAAAGCTCATGCAGGCACTTTGTTAATTCCGGGGACACAAATTCTACCTACCGCGGCGACTAGGTGTGCATCCCAATTCGGCCAGGACAAAAACCGGAATTTCCGTGGCAGCCGGAACTCACGTGACAAGCCAACCAGGTGAGTGTTTGATGACAGAAGCTGGCTCTGAGGCTGCTTAAATACCTTGCCACCATGAGCTGATTGGCCAGTAACGCAGCACCCACTTCATACTGCCACACATAGATCTCAACATATTTGAAGCCATGATATTTATTTTTTTATACAATTTTTTTATGGCAAAGGTTTGCAGTTTTGATGAAAAACACAAGTTTTTAGTGACTTAATAAGTTGCTGAAGAGTTTCATTTAAACTTAACTCACAGTTTCGGTTTCAGTAACTTTGCCAAAAACAGTCTCAGCTTCGTGGTAAAAAGATTCAGTCTCAGTTCAGACTGTTCTCCTTCGGGATCCTGATGGTAGAATGAGCAACCACGAGATATTAAGGCTGGGACATGACTTTCTGCCTTCTCTCCTTACCTCCTACATCTTCTCCTTAACTTTACATTTCTGTATCTACTGGTCCTATGATAGCAAGCAGTACTGCAGGTAAGAAATCAGCTGCTGTTCAAAATATATATTTTTTCAGTTATAAAAGAGATGATGATGGTTGACAAGACACCTGCATCTTTACAGAAAAATCCTGAAAGTTTAAATATAATGGAGCTTTCTCTGAATCTAAAGAAAATTTTTTTGTAACAATGCATACTTTATGGGCTGAACTGTAACCCTCGGGCTCAGCCAGCTGTCAAAAACACAAATAAACACATGCAGTAGGCTGTACAATGCAGACACATACCCGAAGGGTCAAAACTCTGCATAATGATACAAGTAAGAAGTTTTCATTCAGTATTATAGATGCCATCTGTGGTGACTTGTATGTAGTCTTACACACTGTAGCAATTGTCTGAATTTTCCATACAAGGTGTTTTTCATTCATTCATTCATTCATTTTCTAAACTGCTTAATCCAATTGGGTCGCGGGTGGACTGGAGCCAATCCCAGCTATGCAGGCGTAAGGCGGGGTACACCCTGACAGCTCCCCAGTCTGTTGCAGGGCACACGGTGTTTTTTTAAAACAGAAAAAAAATCTCCCATTTAGTAGCATCTGTTTTGATTCTTTTCTTTAAACTAAGTGTGAATTTTATAGAAAAGCAATCAAGTATCTTGTCAAACAGAGCGCTGCAATCAAGTATCCTTTCAAAATGTTTTCTGTTAAGCTGCATGGTATTGAATAGTGCAGTGCTGGCTGGAACTCAAAACAACTAAAAAAGCAAAGAAAGTGAAAGTAGGGAGAGAAGGACCGGCTGACTGGCACCACCTTTTAAAATGAAGCCATATCATAATAATTGTATCTTCACAACAGTCTAACTAGACTCCTGTCAGGACAAAGGTCTTGTCATTACTCATTTGTGTCCAGTTGCTTTCTTAATACCTTTGCCTGTGGAGTCTTTAAAAGAACAATGTCTGCAACAGAGAAATGTGGGATGAGTTTTCTAGTGGTTTGCACAAATCTCAATCCTGTATATAAGTGGTGGCAGAAATTAACTTGATTTTGTGAATACATCTAACATTGAATATATAATCTATCACTAATATTACATCTTAATTCACAGAAATGATTCAATGCAGCATTTCGCAATAAAGGAAAAAACCAACCCATTTATATGGAACTGATGTTGGTTCAACATCAAAGCTCCAAAGCAGAGATGTCTAATCCGGGAAATATCTCACGTAGTCTCACCAAAATTTTCTACAGTGCTCCAATCTTATGGGGAGGACAAAGGTGAAGAGAAAGAAGGCAAAAAGAGGGATCATGAACTTACAACTCTGAAGTCTGACATAGAAAAATGGTCTCTACAAGACATTAAAACTCTCATGTCTACAATAGATTATTTGAATGGTCAAAAGCATTTTAATTTAATCACATTAAAGCAACATCAATTTGTGATTAGAGAAATGTATTATTAGTTCATGTTGATTGGAATCTCAGACAGAAGTTGCCTTAACTCACAGGCAGCAAAACTAGTTGTTGTTTCATTACTTGCCAACATTTTTTTTATCATCCTTTTAATAGGTACATTTTCTTTAGTTCTCTGTCATGTATGATATGAAAAACAAGCTACTGAAGCAGAAATGGATTCTGTAAAAATACCATCGTCCTCTGCTGTTGCCTAGCGAAGGGATGTGTGCTACCAGCATCACAATCCAAGCTGACAAAAAATTAGAATCACAAATCAAAAAAATTCTTACTCAATCTCTGTTGCATTTTTATGTAGATAGCATATTAAAAGTGAAGTACTGCAATAGCTTGTGTGTTTGCATTGTTTTCTGTTCAGTCAGTGAACTACAAATACATCAACATATAACACAGCTGGAGAACATATATTCCACCTGGTCTTTGGCAATGTGCAGTGACCCAGAAATATTAGATTTGAAATAACACATTTTGTTGCTGTGTGAACATAAGCTGCTTTGTTTCAGTCCCCCCCCCAAAAAAAAAAGAAACAGAAAGAGAAAAAAAGGAAAATAAACATGGTGACATAAATTCTACGAACCAGGCCTGAATGTAGAGGTTCTAAAGCTGTCTTAGAAGAGAGAATTCATAAAATGTCATTTTTTCCTGGGAACATAATGCAGGATTTTACCCAGCACTTGAGCTGTCATTCTCTCCCACAGATTTCTGTAATGTAATATATGTCACAGCAGACGCATCATATTTGGCCTGGGGAAATGACTCATGCATGTCAAAGAGAGCCAAGCTTTGAACTTATCCATTATGCTGCCTGTGTGCGCCTCCGCCTCACAAGCTCAGGACCAGCCCATGATTACTCTTGCAGGTGCAGAAGTGTGAGACCCTGCTAAAGACCCTGGAGCAAGTCAATAAAACATACAAACAACAGGTCTGCACTCTGATTATCATTCCTTTGGCCTCTGGGGTGGATGGTATGACATGCTGAGAAAACACTTTGGTAAACAACCACTTTTGTAAAGATGACAGTCTTTCATTTTACAGAATCACTTAGTCCATGGTAACTTAGCACTTTTAAACCTGCAAAAAGTCATTTCAGTGTATACGAAATTGGGAAACATCACAACAAAATGAAAGAACCATACAAAGGATGGAATGTATTTTCAAGCAAATGAAAAATTAACTTAATACAATGCCTGTCTTAAGGTCATCAAGTCTTTGTATAAGCACACTGCATTGACTCTACATTCCTACAAAGCCTAATATATTTTGTGTTGAAAGGTGAGGCAAAACCTAAAGAGATATGCAATGAATTAATTCATTTTTAAATCTGTTTTGAAGTCTCTTTAAATCAAGTATCTCAAAACCAAACTGGGCGTCAGACATGGAGCTACAAGGGCATCATAGGAGCAAACTCCAAAATAATAAATTTTTTATCAAAAGACTGTGTCAGAAGACTGGAAGTAAAAAGCCTTGGAATGCAGCACACATGTTAGACTGTAAACAATATCTGGAATTGATTTGCTTCGGCTGAAGAAATAACCTTTAAAACTTAAGGAAACTAACATCCTTACCACTCAGTGTACTCTGCACTTACTTGTACAGTTGCACAAAGACAGCTGTATGAGATTTGGACAGGATACACTGGCTGTCTTTCTCTGTATCTTGTAGGAGCCCATGTACTGTGCCAGAATTTAAATCAGTTCATGAATATGGAACGGTCCGGTTGGAATTTCCGTACGGTAAAGCAGCTTGTCACTCAGAACGTCAGCATCAAGTTTTGCCCTCACAAGCCTGAAATACAAAATTCAGAGACTATGATAAATCTGGCAGGCCCAGCTCTCTGACAGCAATGTGGGGCTCCAGAAGAATGACCTGCTAACTGTGTACTGCATGTATAGGGGGTTCTGATCCGCTGCTCCTCAGACAGAAGACAGAGACACACGCAGACAAGGGAATTGGGAGGGTCTACATACGAATACAACAAACCAAGCATGCGTTCAACTGCATCCCTCGGGTTTAGAGCTTGTCAATGGGCTTGTTTTCCACCCTTCAGGACTATAGTTTACTTTCCAAGATTAGAGAGGGATAAAATGTTGCACAAAGAAAAACACTTTTTTTATGTCTTTTCCAAGTGCAGTTCATCACAGGTTGACTCTTCCATTATGATTTAAGACGAGCCTTTATGAAGAGTGGGGATGCGCCAGTGGCCTAACTATAAAGACTCTTGTACGCCAGCGCTTAGCTGATTCACTCCTCTCACATGGGGAGATTCTGCTTTAACAAGATAAACCGTGACATGATCTTACAAAGTCAAACTGCAGTACCGACTTCTCCTCAACTAATGCAGATTATTGTATTTCTGGTTTAGAATGTCATAGCGATTCCTCTTGTCAATAAGATGCAGCTGATCCTAGTTGATCCAGAAATCCTAATCCCAAAGCCCAAGAATACCCGGTTTCTAACACCCCCAATCTTCTTAGAAGTAATTGTGTGTGCATGTGTGTGAGTTCGTACGTGTGTGTCTGAGTATGGGTATGTGTGTGTGTGTGTGTGTATATATATGTGTGTGGGAAGGGTGTACCCCAATAATTATACTCATTCCACACGCTACGAACTCGCTGTGACCTGTTTTTGTAGAGGGAATCGAGGCTGTAGGTTGTTCTTGGGATACATCCAATCCAATTGAGTGGATGAGAAGTGACAGAGGCATAAAAGCCCAAAGAGCCATGCTGGAGATTCTGAACACGTAATTAGACCTGTCCCAGGAGGACGCGCGGTGTGTCTGCTTATTCCAAAACATACATTAGCGATGACATCCTTACCCAAAGTAGACTGTGCCAAAAAATTAACATCAGTTTACACTATCAGAGCAAAAGAATAAAAGAAAAGAGTAGAAATAACTAGCTGCTATTTACACAAAATTCACTTGGAGCCATAAACACTTGGAAAAGTTGATGTGTGGATTTCTTTGATTTCTTTTTTCTTTTTGTGTGCTCCTTCAAAAAGTCAAAAACGGTGACTACTCTTCCATCAAAATATTTGAGGAGCATAACAGATTGATTAACTGAGTGAAATTAAATCACTGCCACAGGTTTGACAGCAAGCTTACCTCAGTGATATGGTTCATTGTAAAAGCAATCAAACCTTAATTGTTCCACTCCATGAGCACATAACAAAAAAGAAGAGCAGATTAGCATGGCAGCAAAAAATGATTATGTTTTCATTAATTTTCTCCCATAAAACTATCTGCTTAATTAAAACGACTGGATTTCTTTGACATCCAGCTTTCAGTTTTATATAACCTGTTTTCCCCCCTCCGTTTGTATTCACTGTATGTTTTGTGTTTTAGTACATGAGTCCCTTTGTGTTTAAATAAAAAAACATTTTTGATTTGCGAGTCTCTGAGTACACACTTAGCTTTTTGTAATTTGTTCAACCTGTTGTTCTGTGATGACAAAGGCTGTGTCTTCCTTACAGCTCAGGCTTTGGTCAAGCTAGAAAGACGTCTCTCAGTTGGAGATTATCCTTTACCCTTGAGTGGGATTCTTCACTGGAGGGACTCAAAGTCGGGGCTTGAGGGACACAGATTTCCATCTCGTTTTCCACTCTCCTATGCCCTCACTCCCCTCACTGCTTTCACTCAATTGTGTCTGCCTTTCTGTAAAACGTTGGCTAAAAAAGTATGTTTTATCCAACTCATAGAATGTAAATATGCTTAACAAACGTGCATCTTTAATAATAATCATTAAGAACTCATTTTAAATCAGCACACATAGGCTTGCACTGTATATACTGTATCCTGGTGAAATCAAAGAGCTATAAATGCATGATCCATATCTCATTTACATACGCGTTGGAATGAGTGCCGTTGAGAAATCTAGGCTGCCTGCCAATTTACAGCAAATAGGAATGAGTTTTAGTGTGAATAGAGGTGTAAGTGAAAGCAAGGACATCAATATGAGGGGGTGAGATATACTGTGGCAACTCCAGATTGGCTACTGTATTTCTTTTTGCCCGTTGGTGGTTGGTTGAGGCTTTCACTAAAGATAATCCCTGGCTAAAAATAAGTGATAATGGACAAGGTTTGTGTCTCCTGACAAAAAAGTTGGTATGGTGCCCATCAGTGTGGCCTCTTCTGAAGCTTCTGTTCCTTCACTGCACATGGGGGCAAGTCTTTGATGATATTTTATGTGAAAACTGAAAATAAATAAATCACAATTGTCATGAACTTGAGCATGTTGGTAGCTATCAAAGCACATTTAAAAGAAAATCTGAAGCATATAAATCCTAGAATAAAAAGAGAACAGAAAAAGTATAGACAACTTGATGCTCGAAACGACTGAGTTTTACACTGCAGGGAGCTAAAGATGCAAGAAGACTTACAGGCTTTTGAGCCATGTGTGCATGCTCAAAAGACTGCAGCTTGCTTCAGAAGCCATTTAATGTGCATCAATCTGTGCAATCTCCAAAAAGTCCATCTCACCCAGCAAAGAAGATGAATAAATGAGTGTGTCTGACAGAGCAGTCATAGTTAAGATCAAAGGAGAAGGAGATAATTAACAGCAGACTAATTGGTAACCACCCTGAGTTTTCATCAGATATAAAAAAGACTAGTGCTTTGCTGGATATTTATTGGAGTGGAATGAGAAAAAACTATTTTTGGTTGAGGTATTTTAGATGGCTTGACACAATCACCTTCTAGTATGTGGGGCAAAAAATGTATCCTAGGTTACAGTAAATTGATGCACAAAACAAATCGACTTTTTCTCTAATTGTTTCCTTTTACATCACTCAGGATATTGAATTTGTAAGGGCGTATATGCATTAATAAATGCCTTCGGATTGCTCCTACTTTTTTCTTTCAGTCTATAAAAAAACAGGCATCCTTCTCCTATCTCTCATTTCTAGACTGGACATGTCCAGAGTCCTAAACTGTGTCAAAAATGTCATCTTTAGTCATGCCATTAAAATTGGATGAGAAATCTTCTAAAATCTACATGAAAAATGTTAATGACTTGCACCGCACTGTTAGCTAGAATTCTAGGTTTATGTTACAACATTATACTTCAAATGCCACATTTTACGTGGGAAGAATCTTCATCGCACATTTCTGCTGCTTGCCACCTTCCAGCTGAGCTCTAAGCAGAACAGCAGCTCAGTCTTTAATGAATATGACCCATGAGAAAATTCAGAAGAACGTGATGCTTTTAATGACCACATACTGAGTAAATTTTTATTTGTACACCTTATTGTGAGAACGTCTTTATGTGAAAGAAAGTCTGCGTATACACCAGCAGTATTAATGAGTCAACACATACCTAATAAAAAACAGACACTAGTTTATCATTTTAGGCTAGAACATGAGTAGAAATACAGCCACAGGAACACAGAGCAACAGTCTCAGGTGGGACATTAAAAGCAGTATTTATATGGCTGAAAATGCCTCATTCAGTTATGAGATATGGCATTGTTAGAGGCTCACAGAAGCAGAATGCACCATGGTGCTATTGTGAAGTAATATTCTGAAAGTAAAAGACTTACATACTAAGATCTTTTTAATCTATCATTACACTGTGTGAGAAGGGCTTATTGCAGAACTTCATCATCTTGAAGTCACCAGTAATACTCTTACCCCCTTGTATGGAAATGCATCAAACTGGGTTAACTACTGTCTTGGCCTTGTTACTAGGTTAAGCATTAAGCTTATTGGAGCTCCAACAGTGCTAACAATAGGAGTAAAACATAAAACACCGAAAGTAAAAACACTATTCATATAGGCAGTGATAAAAAAAGAAATTCACATAATGTTGAGATTATAGCATCATAAATGTATTTACACTAAAAAGTACAAATTGTTTTCCTAAACAGAACAGTTGCTTCAGTTAGAATCTTTTTTTTCATAAATGAGAACACGTCATTTTTAATCTTTGAAGTGGTAAATCATAAGTGACAAAGGAAATTAAACAAAAGACAAGGATAATGTGCTAATTTCGTTGCCTCATTGCACAGCAAAAAATGCATTTGACAGTTCTTGTCTCACTTCATTCTGTACTTGACATACTAGTCTGACACATGTTTGTCATTAAAATGTTTTATAGTTGGTAGATAGTTAGTAAAAAGCAGTTGTTCTTAACCAGATTGTATGTTTTTAAAAGGTGTAGTTATTTTCTACATCGCTGAGTTGTCTCTAAATTGAGGTTAACAAAGCTGGTGATGCTTGTGTCTCATCATGTTGGTCTTGTATTAGCATCCACAAATTTACCATTACAACTCTGTTTAATTCATCTTAACTTAATCTGTGCATTAAAAACTTTTGTCCAATGTTCTCTTCCAAAATCTAAATAGTTTTCATGTTCAAATGCAAATTCAGATTTATTTATAAAGCTCTTTTCAGGCAGAAGCAACACAAAGTGCTTTACATAGATACTTTATCTTAACAAAAGCTAGATCTCTTGGTGTATTTTAAAGTATTCTGTGTAGCTTGTCAGACATACATTGTGTTTATCTTACTGTAGAAGCAGCAATAGGTTTATATACATCATATCAACAGCTCTGACTTTCCAGCAGGCCTTTTAGATAATAGGTCCACACCAAACAGTCTTACTTTGAATTTTGAGAGTTGATAAAGACTGCATGAACTTTAAAAAAGTAACAATAGTGTGAGCTTTAGATATAAACATGCTTAGATTGTTTGGCAACTATACAAACGATATTCCTGTGTCATCACAATAAAATAAAAACGCCATGATATGCTGACCACACTTAAAATTATTTTTTTTTAAATATCGGTGTGGAACAAAAAAATTGCTCATTCACTTTCATACTGCATGTTGAAGTGTCTAAGAAAAGTGAGCTGATCAAATCACAACATATTCACATTGCTACTCTACGCAATGTGCATGAATTCATTCATCAAAGTTTCCTTTTAAGCTTGAATTTTAACACTTGATCATGTTTTTAATCTAACATCCTTTCTTTTTACCTTTTTCTTGTTTTTGATTTCAAATGACCTCTGCAAACCGCTGTAATGTTTTTAATGTTTTATGCAAATGTTTTATGTAAAGCACTTTGAATTGTCTTATGCATGAAATGTGCTGTAGAAAAGTATCAACATAGGAGCTTGAAGTTCCCACATTCATCATTCCTTTCAAGTCTGTCACTGGAGATAACATTTTAACCCATCACATATGTAATCAAAATTAAAATTTTTGCCCACAGTATCTTTCACAATTGTTCTCAATCTATGTTTCCACAGGTGATAGTAAATTATATGAATCAATCAGAATGTTGACCATTTGGTGTTTGTATCTGTTTCTTTCACCATTTTTGCAATGTTAGGCCTCTGCTAAAATAAGAGGAGGAAAAAAAAGATAAAATATAAAGAAATATCTGCAACATGATGAAGCTTCTATAATTGAATATTTTTTTATCATTTCAAGGTTTACTCGTTTAGCTTTATCACAACCCAGCTCTTCCTGGCCATTTTTTACTGATGCGAGGACTACAGTCAAATCTGATGAAGAGGAAGATGCTGGCGATGCTGAATGGTTTGGTAATGAAGCCAGTGATGTTGGAGTGATAGACAGTGATGCTGGTGATACTGCCGACTCTGGCAATACTAATGGCCATTCATCTGCCACCAAATTAATCCAAAATTTGGTCAGAGAACAAGGAAAGGAAAAATATCCTGGAAACTACAGTCATGTGAAAAAAAAAAAAAAACAGATCACAAATTAAATTTTTGATAGCAATGTATTTATTATTGGATATAAATAATAGCCTTTTGTCAAATACATTAATTTGGTGTGCCAACATTTTAAGAACCATTTTAATAAGTTAAGTATGAGAAGTTTCGGCCAAATCAGGGAAACACTTATGTGGGGTTGTTACAAGAGGAAATGATTACTCCTTGTAATTAACCTTGAAGAATTAACCTTGAAATGGCTCGGGAAAAACATCAACGTTGATCTCAGTGACCGATATATCAGTCAAGACAAGCAGACCTTCAGTGAGAAGTTGGGTAAATCAGTTACTTTATTTAGGACATTGGCTGGTTTATAACACATAATATTTGACCAGTGAATCAGTATCATCACATTATCTAAATTCTGTATAGTAATCTTAGTAATTTCTGCATGTGAAAATATATAAAAATATAAATATAAAAATGAATTGTGCTAAAAAAAACTAAGAAAAGAGCGAAGAGCAAAACTTCATGCTCCATGCTGCCATTTAATAAGTACAAACCCACATCAAGCCATATTGTTATGCCTTTATGGTCTTACTGGTTACATAAAACCAATGGAAATGCTTTTTCTTCCTTTTTGACAAAGATGATCTATTATAGGGTATGTTTGGTTATGGAATGCATATGGGACAACTGTGCCTTGTAAACAAATTGTGTCTCTGTGTTCTTTGAAATGCCTTAATTTCCTGAGTTGCAGAGCTGCTTATATGTCACGACGCTAATAAGTCTCTAAGGAAGCACCTTTGCCCAACTGCAGTGGCCAAAATGTTAAAAAAAAAGTAAAATTAGGTGTGTATATTATTCAGGTGTTGGAGTGGCTGTGTTTGACGGTGAGTTATTTAGTTGCATGTGCACACACAAACACAGCATTACATATTTGTAACCCCCAATGGGAGCCTTGGGTCTAAAAATAAAAGACCTAACAACACACATCTAAATCTCGGAGGGGCGCAGATGTGTCTTCCTTGAACTGCACCAGGTCTTGTTGCATCGGGCCGTGAAGTAATGCAAGTCGCTGTTTTCGTTATGGTTTTTTATGTTCACAGTATTGTATGGCATGTCTGAGCTGTGATTCCTCAAGTCCCTAAGACATTGAGAAGATAGGGCCTCGGGGACCTTATGAACCAATTCAAAAAACATCTGCTTGTTTTCTCAGTCCCATATACAATTTACTTGACTTGATATACCCACTGAGATTGTCGTAGAGGTTCAAGAGGGAATGCAAAGGGAAGAGTCAGAACCCAGATCTAGTGAGGTCACAGGCTCTGTTCTCATTACCAGCAAAATCATAACACAACACGTTTTATATCCATCTTCCCAACGGCAGAACTCCCTTTGTCTCTATGCATGGGAACTAGCCCTCTGTCTGTATTTCATACACAAACATGAGACCAGTATTGATTTCTTCCTCTTCCTCTTGGACAGAAAACGAATAAGCTTATTTTTTCAAATGTCATTTATACAGTGTATCTTCAGTATCTAAGCACCTCAAGCAGTTGCCCACTGTCCCCATCCTGGTCTATTTGACTGCTTCTCCAATATCCGTTGTGATATTTTCTCTCTTTTCTGTACTCCAGGACACAGTGTCATAAATTACAATTTTTCTCCAGATGTGAGAGTAGATATGGAATGCACAATACGGCAAATAATGCAGTCTGTACAGATACGTCCCCAACTGAGACCATGTGCTGTTTTAATCTCACATATCTGGTGTGTATTTATTTCTCTCAGCATATATGTCTACCAGATGTGCAGACATACTGGACATCTACTGTACCATGAGTACAAAAAGAAGATCAAGTATGTGTTATGCTACAGGTGCCAGATTTAAAGACATCTAATCAAACAGGTGACACATTGGTGTTACACTTGTGCCTGATATTACTAGTTCACCGATAAAAAGGGTCATATGTGGAAAGACAAAATAAATGATCATTTTAAATCGTGTTTTTTTTCCTGTAGAGGTTAATCTTTTTTGAGTCACTGGATGATTGTGCCATTAAATTTGAAACATTTATTGTGGCACATGTGCAATGTCAAAAGTTACAATAAAATATCCTTGGCCTATCTCAGCTTTCTGCCTGGCAAAAATGAATTATCCAGTCAAGCAGAGTGGCATTTGCCCAAAAATTAAGCAGAAAGCTGGAGGCAACATTCTCTGCAAATGAACCTTTCTGAGAGTCTTGTAGAGACAGTGCACTTTTATTTCATATGAATTTGTACTGTTCTTTTTCATCACCATAATACTCTGGTTAAATATTAATATCTTTGTATGTTAATCCAAATGATGATTCTTCACTATTTAGCCATATTTTAATAGATGACACAAGGAGATCATTTAAAAAGAAAGAAAAGTTACTTCCAAAAAGTGAAATCAAACTAGTCCTCTTAATAACTCTAACTTACATCTCCACTGCTGTGTCAAAATGTGGCATGCTAGTGCTCGGCAAACAGAATCAGAGCATTAAATAGTTAAACACTCACCAGGGATGCTGATTTGAACAGTGTGCTGGAACGTGCCCATGTTCATAGATGGAACAGCCCGCCAAGGCATTGTTGTCAACATAATGGTAGCAGACGCTTTATCCTTTCAAATGCTGGTGCCACAGTGAAGACAGAGGAAAATATGGAATTATAGCCCAATAATACAGATTGGTTGCTAACAAGGTTAGGAGCTGATAGGATTTGGGGAGAACCTTGTGCTGCGCTTTCTGGGTAGAGGTGACTGGAGTATCAAGCCCTGGTTAAGAATAATGGTTTCCCTTCAGGAGAATGTGAAATTGGATTGCTCATACAAAGTGCTTGCTGAGGATAAACCTGTGTTATCCAATTATCCACCTAAACTACATAAAAAATGAAAAGTGTGGACTCCTGGCAACACTGTTGTCCTGGAAGTAAAATACTAAAAGAATATTTTGATAGCATGCACCTTAAAGTGCAAGCAGGACTCTGAGCACTTTCAATTCTCAGTCCCAGTTTTTTTATGTGAATAATTAAATAAATATTTTGTGATGAATGTTTATCTTATTTTTAAAATTAAGTAATGTGAGAGTGAAAAGGAGGCATCATTATAACTGTCATTCTCCTCTAATAAGCCTTCGGTGCATGTCAAAGCCAATGTAGATAGCACGGTTGCCCAACAGAGGGCAATAGTTTATTGCATAATGCAGTTCACACTCTTGCACAGATTTGCAAATTAATGTCTTTTTAATTCCATAATTCTTATTCTCACTTTCCCAATGCTCATTTATGCTGCAGATATGACATTTTGTGCAAATCTACTCCTTGATTGATGTTAAACTGCGGACAAAACGTTGCTGCTCTGATACAAAAGCTGGCCTTGAAAAGTCTTCTTTTATTTATTTATTTATTTTTTCCATTCAAAAACACTAATGAATTGTGACACAACCATGTGTGCACAGCCTCAGTGCTGTTGCTGTGGGTCTTCCTGACTTCTTTATGATTATGGCATCAAATGGTGACAGTCCTTGTCCAGATCGATTCACATCTGCAGTGATGTACTGTAGAACAGAACACATTTCTGTTGCGCAGTCTCCCAGTGATCAGATTGCCTCCCCTCTTGTCTGCAAGTTACAATAACACAGCCTAAAATTTGCATACATTGCTCAGTGGTGATGTATATAGCAAAGGAGTTGTGAGCTGCTCTTGCAGTTCATTTTTGAGAGGAATATCCACTTCCTAATGAGAGTGATTCTCAATAGGAAATACAAAAGCTTTTCTACTTCTAAAAGAGTCAGTCAGCACACATTTGCATAAAAAAGCCTTTGATTATGATAGAAATTGCCTCCAGTCTGAAAAACACTGGCCTGGGGTGGCTCTCCAGTCAGTTAGCCTCCAGTTACAGCTGATATTGTTCTCTGATATGAAAAATTATGTATGCCGCTGATCTGCTTAGAAATGCGGAAAAGCCTTGCCTTTTCTCATGTTAAAATTATTGACGATTACATACTAATTAGATACCAGTCCAGTCCAAATAAACAAACGCATACATTCAGAACTTGCTTTGAGCACTCAAGCATTTGTATTCAACCACTTGGGAATGGCATGTTAAAGGATGCGACACATTCAGGAGGACAGTTTCATTGGTGGAAGGACATATAAAACAGCCAGACAGACCGACTAAGTAAAAGATTAAAAGTGAAAGTTCCAAAGTGGGAAATAAGATGAAAAACCACTGGTTTCTGAAAAGAGAGACCAATGAATTAGTTATCAACCATTACTGACAAACCCAGCCGACTTCATGCTTCTTAAGATGCAAAGAAGGCGATGGCGAGGGGGTGGGAGGATGTAGTGTGTGTGAGCGTGGGTGTGTATGTATATATGTATGTGTGTGTGTGTTTTGGGAGGGGGGGGTTGAAGGAATTAAAGAAACATTCTGCATTTGCTGTCATGCTCTTTGATATGTGTTATTTGGTACAAATGAGAATGTAAAGCTGTGCAATCCGAGGATGGCATCACTCAGGCAAGGAACACCCATTACCAGATGTCCTTTTTTTTTTTAATCGGGGAATTAAATACTTCCTACTGCACACTGAACTGTACTTGAATACTGTAGTTAACATCTCTGATGCTGTGAGTACACATTTATTAAAAGAGAAAGGGGAACAGAAGTCTGGCCCTACCTAGGCCTTTGGGCCCCCTGTCGAAGTGTAAAGTGTCAGTGAAAATGCTCGGCAGGCATGAGAAGCTGCCTGTGCCAAGTGTGATCGAGTGGGGTAGGGCAGCTGCACTGTGAGGAGTTCTCTTTGAAGGGCGCAGCAGTAATGACCTGTCCTCTCTGTGCGGCCTCCGGTGGAGCAGAATTCTGCTATTACGATGCTGCTTTCACATTAGGCCTGCAAGTGCCAGCGATGCAAGGGAGTAAGGATCACAGGCTCTGGGTCACTCTTGTCACACTGGAGGACTGGGATTGTACTGGGCCTGTGACAGGTCTTGTGGAGGGGGAGGACATAGCAGGGATCCCGTCGCCCATTGGCCCCCTGACACCCGCCACCATGTAGGCTCATGATTCCCTGCGGCAGAAGGATGATTATCTGCATGACAGAGCCTGGTGCATTTGCAGCCAGTGACTGTGATAGTCTCTGGCAGCGAGCATTTTTTAGTTCACTATCTCATGCTCCTGATAATTTCATGACAGGGTGTCCTGCACAGCTGCAGGAAAGAATGTGTAGCCGCATTTCATAAATAATCTCTTAGTTAAACCACTACATGGGACAGATGTAATGTGAAAAGGAAAGAATCGCAACAAAATCTGCCTGGAAAACACATAGGTGATTTAAATTTAATGCTTCTCTGTCTGGTGCTTTGACTGTGCTGCTTCTACTCAGGTGGATAAAGTTGTCATTTGAAGACTATCGTAATTCAAGTCCCTTCAAACTTGAGCTCTCAAGAAGGGTACGTGACATCTTGGCAGCATGAAATTACAATGTAATGACTCATTTTCTGCCTGTGGTATTGTATGTGATAAGTATAATGGAGTCCTTTTCTGTAAGTGACACTGGGAAAAATGATATCTGTGTTGATTTCTTGGGCTTTGATAAGGCACATACTGTAGATTTGGGTAAATATCACTTGCCTATAGTTTACAATGGTCCTACAGTATTAACCTTGTAACTATAGTCATAGTCTCTGACGTAAAGAATTCATACAGGAGAAAAAGTCATCAAAAGTTAATTGAAGTCAGACTAAAAAAGAGATTATGTGTTGGGCATAGTTATTCTGTCAGAATAAATGATAGCTAATGAATTATAGATTGTTGAATTTGAAAGGAAATTGTTTTATAGTGTGGTTGCCTCTCTGTGATTACAAAGAGATGAGATCTTTCTTTACATGTAATAAAAAGTGTTGTCACTTTGGCCCGGCTGCAAACCCCAGACAGGTCATAGCTGGAAAATTAATTTCCCTGTGTCCCAATTAAAGCCTGGATGATCCCAGAGCTTGCTCTGATGTGACACGGCTTCACACAAGCTCCGAGGCAAGGCCTTGTACTGCTCCAAATGGTGGGATTGAACAAAGCATCAGCTTCTGATTATTCTTTCTGGTATTCCTCTGAGACAATGTGCCGTCCTTTTGAGGAGTTTTCAGGCTATGCAGATGTTTCAGCGCTTGTGGAGCCTGTGGTGACTGTAGTGAAAGAGGACTGAACTGCCACCAGGGATGTAGCATGTTTTCTAAACTTTACTTACTAAAGAATAATATTGCATCGCTCCAACCACATAAAGATTTTTCTTTGGCCCTTTGTTTACATTCATGAGTCACGAAAACCACAAAACAAAGAATAAAACCAGAGTAATATCATACTCTCCCTGATCCTTTGCAGATTTTTCATGAGAATCAAAGTCAAGATGATTTAGCAAGACTATTCTTAGATGATTTGATTAAAATTGGATTGAATTAGATTTAATTGGATTAGTATTGGACTTGATAGCTGTATTCAAGTTAGCTGAATTTATATAGAATGATCTGGACTGGTTTGAATTACGATTTATTTAACTACTATTTAATTGGTCTTAATTTAGCTTGTTTATTTTCTTTGCAAAGTGCCCTCCAATGATTTTTTTTGTGGTAAACTGATGCTATAATATAATTGAAATTTAATAGAATTCCATGCTTTTACTCAGCTGCTGAAGAGACAGGCTTTTCAGTTGAACCCATTTTTGGTATTGATACTAATTTCATAAGAAACACATTCTTCACTTTAGTTTGTTTCTTTTTTTCCACAAATCTATCTTTGCAAAGAATTATTACAGCCATGTCAAACTGTTGCCAGTAATAGTCCCTTTTATGCTCTTCCTGTTGATCTCTATCAGTGTTCAGTCGACTGAAGGTAACTCAAGCCTCAGGGAAAAAAGCATCTAGAGCAAAAAATAACTATTGAAACTCTTCTGGATGTGTTTAACAAGTATTATGCTGTAATGTAATGCACAAGTACATTATTGATTGTCTTCACACTGCAAGCAATTTTTAATGTGTTTTTCTATAATCTATGTCCTTTTTCCTTAATGCTTCTGGAATGTTTCCTTTGTCTATAACCATTTTCCATTTTTATCTAACAGGGTACTGAGCAGTAAATATATCTGACTGTTCTGACTTTAATACAGTTAAATATAAAAAATATATATAAATTCTGAAAATCTGATTGAAAAATGTTTTCATGATTCATTACTGGCTGCTAACTGAACACTAAATTTAACTGATCAGAGGTTAAAATGTTTATTTTGGGCCTCAGAATTACAGATGTCTTAAAAATGGCAGACGTAAAGCAACACTTCTCAAACTACCAACGAGATCACCTCCCAGGTAATCTCTGTTTGGGTGCTTGTATGTTCTGCAATTACCTTAACAGTGAGTGAGCATAATGACTCTCAGCCGTACAAACAAGATGACATTTTCAGCAAAGTAAAGCCAAGAAAAGGTTTGATAAAGATCACTGATTTGTCACGTATGGTTAATTTTTCATTATTGATGTTCATTTTTTTAAATGAAGTTTTGACAGAAGAAGAGGTACGTGCACATGATTTATTTATGTTTCTTTTCATTATTTTCCTATTTTGTGTGTGTGTGTGAAGAAAAAAATTCAACATAAAAAATCTCCCCATGAAATCATAAGAAGCGTCAGAGCCCTTATCTAAAAAAAGGTCAAGCTTGTCTACTTTTCACACTTGCTTCATGAATATAGGGGCCCAGAAATACACAAACCAATTTGTCCTTATTTATAAAGATTCTGTGTCTCAATATATCAGTGCACTGGTACGTGGTGCACACTCAAATGGAACACTGATGTTTTTCTCTAAGTGATGGATAAACATTCAAATGCAATTCTCCACCTCACCAAAAATATCACCCAAATTAACATATGAACTTTTACATTTGTATGATGTTTGTAACACATACAATATTTCCTACTCACCAGCTAAAAACTGCTGAGTCGGAATAAGTCCCTCTCCTTCGTCTACATCGGTGACAATGTGGTGTCTGTGTAGTGCAAGTAGTGTCCATCGTTTAATCTTTGGCCGTGTCTAGAGGAACATCCAGTTACATTCAGAGCACTGAATTTTAGCTTAAATATCAGTGTGAATGCAGTATGCACCTAAATATACAGCTCTGATTAAGACACACTGGCAATTTTCAAGCCGAACATTTAGATATTCATTCTGTGTCCAGAAACAAAGTTGTTAATGATGTTATTTTTAAGATCTGTATTTGGATGTTTCACTGTGAGAAGCTGAATATTTTCATGTAGGTGCCGTATCACCAGAGGTGGGTAGTAAGGAGTTACATTTACTTGAGTAATTTTTTGAAAAAAATTTACTTAGGTGAGTAGATTAATTTAGGAATACGTTTACATTTACTTGAGTACATCTCTAATTATTATTTTTTCTACTTTTAATCCATTACAATCAGTTTTAGGCTTATGAGTTCGTTATTTCTGTCAGAATTTTTTCCTCAAATAATATAATATTCTTAGAAAAGTGGAATATGCACCCGTTTTTAAAAAATCGGAGTCATTGGTTGATAGCTCTCGTGTATTACTCCCTAATCCCCACAACTAATCAATTATTGACCATTGCAACGTCTTTTCAAATTCGAATGTTCGCTGCCAAACACATCAAAAGACATCTTTTGTGTTTTTTAATGGGGGGAGCCGTGGGACACTTTGGCGGAGCTCATCTGTCAAATAAACAGGTTGTGGTACAGCAGGAAGTTGTGGGTTTAGTGTTTGGCGATATGTCGCCAGAAAATGGCGAAGCATTCTAAATAACAATTCAAGCAGCTTATTTTGGAGAAGAATATGTGTCGCGGAGATTCAGTAATGGAGTCTGTCATGATCGATCAAAGACATGATCAACGTGTTGAACTTAGATTGCAATGTGCGCCCGTGGCAGGTGCTGTGTATGAAAGTGGACCGAGCAGCGCGCATCATTGCGCATCATTGCGCGTCATGGCGCATCATGGCGGCAGCAACTTTCATCTAAGGAGCCCGACTCATCCGTTGAATCCGGATCAGACAGTGAACCTGACCCAGACTCGTCGGATGGATGGTACCATTTTTCACTGCTTAATGCACACACACACATGCACACACACACTATGGGGGAGGGAGGGAAGGCGAAATGGATCATCTTTATTTGCCAAAAATGTTCTGTTCTGAAACAAAATTATTGTTGCTTTTTGTTCTAAATTAATTTATTTTGCCACCAAAACAGTTTTTCTCAGCGTCGATTTTGCTGTTACAGAAAAGTGAACAAGTGATTGGATGTTCAAGGTATCACTAAAGTAACAAATACTGGCATCAAAGTCACCTTTTTGCTAAAAGAACTTAATTATAGAAAAGGCTATTTTTCTCAGTTTTTGGTCAAAAGCAAGCACTTCTGTTGCAGATTACTAAGGAACAGAAAATGCTGGAAACAACTTTTTTTTCATGATGTAGAAGAAGATCTACTTTCTTTTGGTAGTCTCCATATTTCTGTAATCATATGAGTTGCTCACAAGCCAATCTGTATGTCAATTTCATCTGTAAATTGCTTTTTGGCACTAAGTTTCATTCAGACTTCTGACACTGTAAAGGTTCAAGAATGCATGTTGACTGCTGAATAAATAAGATGTAACTTGGTACTCAAGTACTTTTTTCACTGTGTATCTAGTAATCTTAAGTAAATATTTGGATCATTATTTTTACTTTTACTTGAGTAACTTTTGTTTACATGTAACAGTACTATTACTTGAGTACAACTTTTGGCTGCTCTACCCACCTCTGGATATAACAATGGAGAACAGAAATCAAGCACTTTTTTCCTCCAAATGCTAATGGTGCTTCATTTGACTGGTGCGGCAGGCGCAGTGACTTAGTTAAAAGGTGTGTTTGAGGACAACGTGCAAACCACATTAACGAACTTTGATGTAGGAGGCCACAAAATATTGTTCCTAGCCGCAATTTAAAGGCCCATGATCTGCATCATTATGTGGAAACTCTGCTTTATTTCAGCTTAGCTACACAGCATTTTTAATGTTAGATAAAACCACATGAATCTTCGCTGAAACCTCTTTTTTAAACTATTCTCAGCACTTGGACAAGTTGTTGACGTCTTTGAAAATTAACGTCCACCTGAGGGGTGCTCCCTCTTTTTTGTAGTGCGTGGAACAGCACAGTTTCCAGCCAAGTCAATCAAACAATGAGAGACAACAAGGAGTGTGGGGGGTATTGGTGTTTTCTTTACATGTTCACCTTTTATTTTCAAGGAAAAGTTGCCATGCGGGGCTCTTTTTTGTTGGTATTGCCATTGTTTATTATTTCTTTTTGACGTCTCATAGCAGTGCCCCTTTCAGTGGTTGGAACCCTAGGCAGCCGCCTGTCTATGCCAAGGGCTGGCGTTTTGGGTATAGTAGGAAGGGAAGAGTGTCAAAGATGTTTTATTCTTTTTTTTCCCACAGTCAATAATTTAAGGTGAAAAAAGAATTTTGTGTTAGAAATTTAGGTCTCCAACAGTACATCATATTTGTCCCCCTCCGACAAACATGAATATTAGGCTGGAGTGCATTCATTGCATCTGGCACGTTTTCAGTTCGGTGTAAATAGCGTTTCACAGATTTACGGCCTTAGAGTGTCCAGAAAACAAACCACACTGATCGTATAAAAGTCTTATAAATGTATTTCTTACATTCTGTTCCTGGGAAAGAGGGAGCCAGTGAAGGACAAAAATCCATTGTGGAGCAGACACTGTAAATCCAGGACAGTTACTGTTCGATACAATCAGCAGGGTCAATGGAAGTATAAATGATCTCAATAAAGGTTAGAGGTTTTTTTTATGATTGTGCCTATGGCAACCAAGTGGCTTTAGGGAGGAATTATTACCATCATTTGTACTATTACTATTACATATCTTTTTAAAGTAAAAGATGTAGTATTACTAATATTTTGTCTCTTAATGCTGCACACTGTTACGTGCAACATACTTGACAAGACACAGTGAAGCTTTTCAAACTGAGCCTGAGAAGTGATTTCATGCTGGCCTTTCAATGCTCAACCCTTTTTTGATAAATTGTCTGTGAACTGTGCAAAATAATTTGACGCTCCTACCCGTCTACATGGAAAATGTGGCACAATAGATCAGATTTTTGGTGGGACTTGAAAAGCTGGGGAGCTGACTGGCAGATGATGAACCGGGAAAAAAGGACTTTTCTTAAAACAGGTTTCAAAACACTCTCTTAGAGTAAAAACCTGTGTGTGATGTTTGCTAGAGTGCAGCTCAAATACTTTAAAAACAAGGAGGTTAGGGCTCAAATAATGTGTAGTTTACTAATGATAGCAGTGTGCATAACTACAAGAGAATTGCTTATTCATCACAAGATTAAAATAAAATGAGACTAAATCAAATTTATCTACGCTTCATGTGTGATAAAAGCCCTTTGGTACAGAGCTCATTCAGCATTGTGAGTACAACAGCAGATTTTCTATCTGTTGACTGCGCATTATGAAGATGTGGACACACTTAAGTTATCACATTCTCATGCATTACTAACTCAGAGCCATGCAATAATAACTCATTTTCATACAATACTAAGTAGTGATTATTATCTCATTTTGTAAATTGTGGCCATGCAATGATTTTTTTTTTCTTCCCACAAATGCAAATACAAAAGACCCTGTGAATATCTTCGAATATAATCAAATCCTCAAAAATCTGTCTCGGTTTCACACATGCTTGCATTCTTAGAATTTGCTAGACATTTTCTGGATGAGCTGCTTGTGAGAAAACAAGGCTGTGTCAGATGCAACAAGCTCCTTGGACTTAACAAATGCAGCTCCCTGATATTAAGGCCAGAGATGAGGGAATGAGACCATGTGTGAATGGTACAAGTGATCCTCCAGGGAATTCATGAGGCTGCTTCATGCTCTTCTTTTTGCCTGTGAGCTTTTTTTCACTTGTTTGTCAAAACTGCAGACACAAAAGAACATGTAGTGTTAATATCAACACAGAAATACACATCATTACAGATGAGAATGCACAAGGTACTTGGTGTAAATAAAACACTGTGACTTCCCAGTAGTAGTTTTGACATCCCACCCGCTGACTACTTTTACAAGCAATGTGCTATTTGATTGTATTTTCAGGTTTGAGAATTAATCTTTCATGGATGATCTCCTGCTGCTGTAAGGTTATTCTGTGAATAAAGTCCAGCATTCATGTTAGGAAATGTTACATTACAAAAAAAATAGTAATCCTAAAATTGTAATCCCTAACCTTCCATCCATATTATATATCTGCTAATTCCAGTGAAGAGTAACAGGAAAACTAATTCGCTTAACTCACAAGTTCATTTAGAGACAGCAATAGTTCTCAACAGAGTTTATGCACAGCTTTGAAAAGAAAGCTCTTTTCCATCTCATCTGTAATGATCAGGTTTGGGGACATTTTATCTTACTAGGCTTTTTTTGCTTTGTCACTTCCACTTTCCCACGCTGTCAAACATATTTCATTCCTAACATCTGTCATCACAGCTCTGATCCAATATCTTCTTACCTGGTTCTTTATAAGCCAATCACTGTGATCCCTGTTCTTTACAACTGTCTTCTGGTATGTCAATTCCCCTCCAGGCTGCCTTTAACGCAATCTGTCGTTTCTACCCATCTCCACCTCTTCCTGATACCAGTTGAGCTTCATCATAGGCACTGCCACTAATTATCTGTGCTTATCACCACCAGCAACTTGATGATCACCATTTCCTGAGGTGAGATGATGGATCAGACCCCTAAATGCCAACCAGAATTCATCTCTTTACATTTTATAACAACCTCCCTTAATTGGTTTGGTGTAAATGTAAAAGTATTCCCATGATAACTCAAAATGTGTAAAAAGTTAGCAAAATACAATAATACTGTGTGCAGAAAATTCTAAACCAAGTCCTGAAAGGGTTGTTCATGTGATTTATTTTTGCGATTTTAGCAGTCGGTCCTGGGCTGGAAAGTTATTACAGTGTATGAACATGTCTGTCACATATGAAACAATTTTAAGAGCAAAGTTGTCCCAGTTTTCTCTGTCTTCCAATGTCTTTTTCAGATTGAAAACCAATGCTCATGTTCAACTTATTTCAAATTGGCTTTCCCTGCTGCACATCAGGCTTCTCTTTACTTTCTATTCTTATTGGTTTCATTGTGTCTGCCATTACTTTCTGCAGCCTCATCTTGATAGCCACAGCTCACTGCAGGCAATGTCCTTATGACATACTTGCGCAGCAAATGGCCCAAAACATACCCTGAAACATCCCCAGCACTATTAAAAAGCCAATTCAGACTAATGGAGAAACTTTGGCCCACAAAGCGGCAATCAGACACAAATAGCTAATGTGTTGTAAGTTTTTAGGAATAACGAAAAGAAGGACAAGATGCATCATTAAACAGTTTTTAAAAAGCATATTCTAACAATTTTTGACACTTAAATGATAAAAATAAATAAATGGGGAGAATTGCAAATATGATAAGGCCATATTTTATTTAACAAGAAACATTTATTTGTGCAACATCAGTGTTTAGTTTGTTTCTTTTTCGTTGTCATTACGATTGTCTGCATGATTGCATAAATACATCATGGATGGTTCATCCTTCTATGGGAGACAACCTAGGCAAGGCAAGTTTATTTGTATCGGAAACATTACAGGAAGAAAGCAATAAAAAGAATTAAAAACAAAAATAAAATCACAAAATAAGAAAATTAAAGAAAGAAAGAAACCCTCAGAAAAAAAATCAATCATCATAAAAGGCTGCAAATAGAAAGGTTTTTAACCCTGATTTAGAAATGCTGACTGTGTCAGCAGACCTGCAGCTTTCTGGGAGTTTGTTCCACATGTGTGGAGCATAAAAACTGAACGCTGCCTCTCCGTGTTTGGGCCTGACTCTGGGAACTGAAAGTAGACCTGACCCTGATGACCTGAGGGATCTGGTTGGTTCCTAATGAACCAGAATAAACCATTCAGTTCTTTGTAAAGTAAAGACAGGAACAACAGTCGATTCTTTGGTGAACAGGAAGTCAATGTAAAGATCCTTGGACCGGTGTTGTATGATCCACTTCCCTGGAAACATCAAGAATATTCTCATAAAAAAAGGGGGAGGTGTTGTCTGGAACTAGTCGTCTGCAGGGTTATTATCAGTGGATGCATCAGCGGTTATTCAGAGGGGTCTTGTGCTTTCTCAAAAAACAGTTTGGCTGATGAGCTGATGCATCCATCAATAATCCTGCAATGGACCGATTCCAGCTATTTTCCCTTCACAAAGGCAGCAATTTCCTCCAAGTCTGGCAGGTTTTTTTGCGGAATCATTTATTTTTCTGCAGATTCTTTTCAAAGTCCTGACACTAATAATGATACTAGTGCTCATGTGCCAAAAGATCAAATATGTTCTGGTTTGTCAAACATGCTGCAGTACAACTTAACAAAATGCTACGCAGCCTTCATTTCAACAACTTTCCTTTTCTTAAACTATGTCCTTAGTTTTATTAATATTATGACAATATTCTTGTAATATTAAAACTTGTAATAGAACAGTTTTTTTTCCCACATAATATTACAACTTAGTTCTGTTAAAATGACAACTTTATTCTCGTAATATGATGACTATATGCTTGAAGTCTTTCAATTTTTCATTTTAATGTGACCATAATCCTCAGCAGAGCAGAGTATAGCAAAGTAGAGGTGCTTTAACCTAATGGGCTTTTTTGTCTTAGTTCTCGTTTACAAGTCAAGCTGCAGAGTTATAAATAATCTGAGGTCTTGCACTAGGTTTTCTTAGCAGGCCAGTGAAGTGTTACAGTTCTTGAGAGAAATGCACAAACCTGCTTTTCAACAGCTTTTTGACTCATAAACAATCCAGTTCTAGCTATGTATAAGATCACCAAACTACTGTATAACTTCACTTTTCCTTTCTTTCCTGAAAATCAGTAGAGATGGACAGTTGTGCGTTATGAGCTAATTAATGTTCTCTGATGACACCATAAAGTTACAGCATGTATATAAGAGTAGAAATGGACTGAAATTGCTCATTTAATCTGCCCCCATGGACCCATGATCTCCCAAAACTGATGTAAAAATTTCTCCCCTAAATGTTTATTTCAAGCCAGTGTAAGATAATTTCACAAATTCAAATCTTTTAATTTGATTGAAAAGCACAGTGAGTTGTTTGAAATGCTGCACACAGACAGACAGAAAAGCATGTCAGAAGTCGTTAATCTGACCATCATTGTCTAATTTTGGCCTTCTTTTGCAAGGATTTAACCACAACTGTTTTGAAGGTTTTGGGAGCAGGATAAGTAAAATGTGTGTCTCAGCTCCCCAGTCGTCTAGAGAGACAAAATGAAATGACCTATTCTGAACATTCAAAAGCCATTAATCATGTTGGTATTGTCCTGACCTGTTATTTGCATACATGCGTCCCAACTCACATGAACTTTGGCATTTTCCTCATTAAAAAGCCCACCAAAAGACTCCCTCTGACTGGATGTGTGTTTTGTTTACTGCACTCTTTATAAATACTTGGCACTGAGGTGCTAAAACCAGAGTTTCTGCAGCATTACAGTAGGGTATCTGGCACCAGCGCTCACTCCATTTTAAATGCTAGATTGTCTGTCTTGTCCATTTTAATGTTTAGTTGAGCCTTTTAACACTTTTCTGTCTAATTACCCAGAAGATTGAGGAGCTTATGTAAAAGAAAAGTTGTGAAAGCGGTGTTGGAATTTCATTATTTTTGCAAATAAGAGAATTTCCATTATGTCTGCTTCCATGAGCAATCTCTGCTTGCTTTGTGCCCTTTTAAGTGATGTTACTGCACCTCTATTTTTTTTAAACACATCTCACATTTTCCCAAATGTGAGAAGCTCTGAAGCAACACCTCCAGTTGCAAGCCCTGAAGAGAGCAGAAACTAAACATGCAGGAGACATCAGACATGCATTAGGATTGGACAAGGCTTACATGATTATCAATAGAGTGCGCAGATTATTAATACAGCACTCATTATTAATGAGTGCAGAGAACCAGTAGCAACAAAGAAAGAGAGGTCTGAACATCGACTGCGATATCAGAAAACACGAATTTTGAAACTCTGCAGAACAGGAGGAACAGGTTACCGACAGCAAGGAGAGAAATTTGCATGACTGGTATTTGAAAGATGGAGACTACTGTACCTGATGAAAGACATAAGTTTCCATAGAAACTACTCCTTTGGAGGTTTTTAGGTGTATGGGTGAAGAAATGTAATGTTAAGGTTAGACGACACAAGTATGAACAGCAACACACAACCCAAAGCTTTATTGGATGACCTTTTCAGCTTTTTAGCAGAGCTACAAATCACAATGTGAGTAGGAAAATTCCTTCTTTTGCAAGGAGAGAAATTGTGTCTTTCATGGCCTGACATCTAATTGGAGGAGAAATCTCCTTTTTCCACAGTTCCTGAGAAAAGACTTGAAACCATTAAAATGATTTTCTTTGGTATCACTCTGCCAGGAATGATCTCAGTGAGACAAAAGATAATTCTCTGTTATTTTAACTCATGACTTATTCTTAGTTTCTCCTCCGAGAAATAACATCGCTCTCATCGTCATTATGAGAGCAAAAGATTTATGAGATGTTGCGTGACGTAACTCCTCATAAAACTTCAAAACGAATAGAGAGGCTCCGTCAGTATGAAGCACTCTGAGGTTTTATATTAGCGCATGAGATCTTATAAGTAAATGATAAACTAAACCAACAAGCTCGCTGTGACGAGCTGAAAGTGTTTTTCCAGGTATAACCTTCTGACTCCCAGGGAAAAATCTTGCACAGTCACAAATCTTTTTAACTTCTCCAATTGTTTGGAAGGTAATTGGAATGTGGAACAAAAAAAAAAATCATGTCGATGTTCTACTTTGCATTTGCCATTGGCTTTAACACCCAAACAAACCTCTTCTGTCTCTTAGACTATCCTGTACGTGTGTCCTGTGCAGGGGTGTACCCCAAAATCTTGGGGAGGGGGCCCCATTCTCACTTCATTATTATCTTTCACATATTTTTTCCCCATGGTATCTTTACTTAACTTTTTTATTTATAAGGTGCCACCATAATAAAGCTAAAATGGCCAGACTTCACTTATGTTTACTTATATTTGTAGAAAAAGATCAATAGCTGTTGTAAAAGGGGACTAGCAAGAATCAGGTGACATGTCATGCATCACTATACGTAGGGAAACAATACTATATGTAAGGATTGAAGAACAAGGAGCTGTGCATTACGCATCTTTATTGCACAGCGCGGAGTCTAGAACACCACGACGTGAAGTATTAAAATGTAAATTAATACCATGGTATAAATTTTTATATTATGATACTATGAGTGCAAGATACATTGTGATTTTTCTTAACCGAAATGTAATTGTAAGAAAAGTGATACAGCATAGTAAACACAGCAGAGTAAAAACTCAGACCTATAATAGTTATGCCTGACATTGACTTATTAATTGAGAACAAAGGGATCTACATTTCAGTACAGAAGGAATAAAAACGCTTGCCTTTACAAGATGAAAAAATAAATTAAAATCATCGGTAAAGGTCTCAAATGGTTATCACTATGGATTCAATTATATCACCACTTAAGTGCAATATAAAAAGCATGTAGCTCAATACTGTATTTAACAACATATGAACAATGGTCACAGATACATGGGAAATATGTACTTTTGATTTCAAAGTAGTTTCAGTAGTTGCTTGGTGCAAAATAAAAACACAACACTAAGAACACAACAAAAAAGCTGCTTAGAATTCTTCAAGTAAACCAAGAAAAAAACATGCATGTATAGCAAGTTATTGATTTAAAATAAAATGTGATGAGAAAAGAGTGAATGATGAAATCTTGATGCTCATCTGGACATGATTATGGACTTGCTGCTATGTAATTAAGGATAATGTGGTTCATGATATTAAAAGTTGCTAATACCAGTAGGACATAGTGGAAAGTTGAAACACACATCATTGCAAAAACAAACAACAAAAAACCCTTATGAATGAAGGACTTTGTCTGACCACATGTCTGATGTCTCTCTTCCTTTTTTAAAGCATCTATCCTAAATGTCACCTTCCTTTTGAACTCTGCTCTTCATGATGGTCCCAGTCGAACGTCAGCTGTCGCAGTCGAACTTCAGCTGTCGAGGACATTTCTTTGTACACTTTGATTGTGATGGAATTTAGTTACATTAATTAAACAAGGAAATATCGGGAATAAGCATGAAATGCTGGCAGAGAAATGAGCAGGTTAACTACAAGAAAAATGGCATGACAGACTTATTTTTTCTAAATTTGGCTTTTATAGCGTTTTAGAAAAGAACTCTTCATTTGTGCTTAAGCATTCTTTATTGCCAAAGAGTAGAAACTGTCACTGCTTAGCTGTGTAGCGTCCAATGCTAGCTTTTGTTTTGTAACAAAAATCTACTTTATTTAACCTTTTGTTTTCTTTCGACATAAACTAAGAAGAGTCATTAAACCGCTTACTACTGTAGGACTGTTATTCTAGAAGAGTTTTAGAAGATGTGTTGTCTTTGTCTTGCCGATGTGGTTCTTATACAGAAAGATCACCGACTGAAGGGACTTTCTAGACAGAAGACTAGAAGAAATGAGACAGGATATCATAACTGAAGTGTTTTCGAGGGATCCACAAACTAGATTGTGTTCAATATGTTGGAAGTACACAGATGCAAACCAAATGATGTAATTGGATGACTGAAGTTGTGATAGCAAAACAAAAAACAAAGGCAGAATTCAGTTTCTTTCAGCACTGACAGTCAATTTTATCACCTTCTGCAGAACATCAGGAGTCACAGAGTGTTGAAAATCAAGTGTCCCAGTTTCATCTCTCACTTTTCATGTCCCTGTTGTTGTTTATTCTGTTTGCAACAAGTCTATATTTGCATTTGTTGAGAGCTTTTTGCATATATTGTGGGAAAATGTAATAAACATAGGGAAATTGACAAATCTGATATTTACAGTATGTTGCAGTGGTGTGCACAGGATTTCTTGCAAGTTTTGCTTGCAGGTTTGGCCAAGAACACTGGCAAACCTTTTTCTTATTCTTATCTATCACTTCTTCCTGCATTTTATGGCTGAGTGCATGCCAGTGATAATAATCTACACACTACTACTAATAATTGATCAGATTGACATTATTATTGATCAATGTCAGATGATTAATTCATACTGAAACCATTTGAATAGGGCTGCACGGTGGTGTAGTGTCTAGCACTGCAGCCTTACAGTGAGAAGGCCGCCGGTTCGAGTCCCAAGTCGGTTGGAGCCATATTCCGGCTGAGGAGGGATTCGAAACTGTGGCCTTCCTGTGTGGAGTTTGCATGTTCTGCGTGGGTTCTCACCGGGTACTCCGGCTTCCTCTGTCCAAAGACATGCATGTTAGGTTAACTGGGCACTCTAACTTCTCCCTAGGGGTGTGTGTGAGTGGTTGTCTGTCTCTCCATGTTGGCCCTGTGTCAGACTGGCGACCTGTCCAGGGCGTACCCCGCCTCTCGCCCGTTGATAGCTGGGATAGGCTCCAGCACACCTGCGACCCAATTGGATTAAGCGGTTCAGATTGATGGACCATTTGAATAAGCCCTTTATTCTGAGAAAAGGAATATTTCAATCTAGACTAATTAAGAAAAGACTAAAACAATACAGCACAGAAAGAGTTATATTATCGACGCCTCAAGTTTCAGTATGTAATTCTTTTGGGTAAAACAGCACAGTTTCTAAGAGTTTCTATTCTAAGAGTGGAAAACTGCAATAACTTTTACTTTCTTTATACAATGGAGAAATAATAACAATTAAGGGCTGTTTCTAATTAAGGTTTTGCAATGAAGAGAATGTTGGGAATGGTTTCAATGTGGAAACCTGTTGTGGGTTTAAAAAAATGCATTTTTCTTGGTTTGCATTTATTTTATTTTTTTTTCACATGAGATGATTACTATGAATGAACCATTTTCATACTTTCCTGGATGTATATAGAGTATGGCTGTCTCCTTACAGTCTGTTCCCATAATGGTTCAGTCATATACTAGTGAAAGCAAAAACAATATATAAGTAATAAAAATATAGTTTTAGTAAGGCTTTCTCACTACTTTCTCCCCCTGCAGATCACGTCACTGCCAGCTGTCACCACAGAAACCCCACCAATATATTGTTCCAAATAAAATCCAAACTCTCATAAAAATAAAATTAAAATTAT
>JAVQJG010063383.1:0-17223 GCA_036024015.1 Craterocephalus amniculus | reverse complement strand
TCAGCGGCTTTATTTGCAGCTGGACTTACGCGTCTGCTTCCATCTGGTTGGCATGGAAAGACAACGCTCAGTCAGTGGAGCGACTGCTTGGCGCGGTGATAAAAAGCTGATATGAAACGGAGCTGTACTAGTTGAAAAGTGAACATTGGAAACTTTTCACTGCTGGTGCGGCGCCGGGTTGACATAAATATGTGTGAAAACACCCTTAAACTTGCGTTGTCAGACAGAATGCTTTGCAGCACTGCGACGCATTCAGGGTAGCTTGAAAATCACAACTCTCACAGTATACCTCACATAAAGAAAACTACAGCATCAAATATCAACATAAAAAACTAAACAAATCAGAATTTGTTATGTTTTTCAATCTATGTTGACTTCCTAACAGCTTACATGAGCATTAGATCATGACAAACATCTTACTAAAAGATATGATGAAATAAAATAGATAAAAATAAAAGATTTTTTTTAAATAATGTTATTAATAATGCAATTTATATTGAAATCATTAGTTAACTCAAACCTTCATGCAGTTAATCGTGATTTAAAAAGTTTAACGACTGACATAACGAATAAAATAAAGCTTCCTACTGTACCACCGTCAAAGAAGTTTAATGCTACAATTTAGGTAATAGACGAATAAAAGAAATGGAAATTAAAATTTTTTTTACCCATTCATATTGCCACTAGTGGGTCCCGGGGACTCACTTCATTGAAGACCTATCAACATCACTGGACTGTTAAGTGTTTTTACAAAGTCAGTGTTTAGTCAGTGTGTTGCATTTGCTCATAACATTGTTTAAGGCCTGTAGAAGCTGATGAAATGGGATTTGTTTTTCTGTTGTGAACATTTTGAAAAATTTCAGGTTTCTTTATTTCTAACTATTTTGTACTTTTTTTCACAAACAATTAAACAATGAGCCTGAAATGAAAATAAATAGCAGAATAACACATTTTTTCAATAAAAACAGAATAAAAACTCATTTAAAAAACACGAAGAAATAAAGGAATTATTGTATTGTACTTATAACAGAACTCAGAACTAAATTCAACAGCACAGGCTTTTATGGCACAACTACAGATATTTTCAGGACTGTGGCTTTTGTTGGGTTTTACAGAGCAAAAAGCTTCTTTAATATCCTGAAAGCCAATGTTAAAGTGATGATGGTTCCTTAGCTAAAAACTCTTATCTTACTTTTGTTGATAAAATTAAAACTAATCAAAATAACAATCAAAGCAATTAAAACCACCTGGGGTGACATGAGTATGATTTCCTGGGTGCTGTCAATTTTCTTTGTTTTAAGTTGTATGTGAATGTATGTGTATGTGCTTATAAATATAAACAGTATTTACATAGTTCATAGTGATGATTCTGGACTGTTTTCACTGAAAATATGTAATCAGATTTGAAATTCTATGCCACACAACCATGTCAGAGCAAAATTATTAAGCGTGCCACTTTATAAAAATCTCCAACCAGCCTTGACTTCAAAACATGCTGTATTTGCTGTGCCTTGAAAGTGAAATTCAAAACTTATTTACCCTTGCATTTCTGCCTCACCTCTAACAACACATTCTCAACAGCAGGTAGATACAGTACTTGTTCATATACAAATGAAAAGATACTAATATACAAAAAAGTGTATATTCCAAGTATGAAGTAAAGCATGTAATTAGCAGTCTTCCTTCAAATTTTCAACTGAAAGTCAGAAATTCCCATTTATCCTTTGCTGTTTAAAATTTCAGAACAAATGACAGAGCTGGAAGCTACAATTACAAAACTAGAGACACATGCTGTAAGAAATAGCTCACAGTATTTGCTTAAACTGTTCTTTGTGACGATTCCATGTATATGTGATGGAAGAATATGAATATTTACTATTCCGTTATGCATTCCCTGAATATCCCATTATTCCAACAACACTGGGTTATCCCAAATATAATAAACCAAAAGAAAAAAACTGAATTTGAGGTACAGTTAGATGGCTGATTGCAGCCTCTGTATCCAGCTGCTGTGAACAGACCTGTAAATTCATGTTTGAGAAAGGAGCGGTTCCCCTGGAGTGTTTTAACCAAAGCATGTCCCAGACGTGAGTTACACATGAGGAAATTATGTAAAGTTTAGGAGAAGATCATATCATGTCACCTTTAATTAATGCGTGAATTTATGTTGTGTTTGCTGTATTACAAAGTCAGTTTTTGCATAAAACTAATTGGCTCTGTATATTTCTTGTACACTATGCAAATACGGCAAGATACTTAGTCACCCCACCACACACATGCTCCACCATCTGCTAGAACTTTATACAATATGGTTTCTCAGATCAATTGATATTCATCTTACTACTGTAAAATTTTCACCCACAGTGGGATGAATAGGCTCAAATAAGCAAGTTCCTCTTGCATTACTCAAATAATACCAACTAACAGCTACCAGCAATCATTTTCAACATGGCTGAAAACATCAATATTATGTGAATTTGTTTACCCAAATATTCAGTGTTGACCAAAGCTTCAGAAAGTATAACCCCCGAAGTGAGGCTTTACATGATGTGGTTTTATCTACTGATGTTTTAAAACAAATCTGGGATGTACTCAGTAATGTGCTCAGTTTGCCTAATATCTCTATCAATTTTCAAGGCCATGTTGGAGGTTCTGAAAATAAATCGCATTTTGAGCAACACATGATTTACAGTGAAACAATGCATTATGCAAAACTGCTAGTTTACTCGAGGACATTTTATTTCTGTTCTAACACTTCAGGCATATATTTTAACATTGAAAGAACGTGGTGAAATACTCTTATTTTTATCATCAACAATACATACATGTCTAAAACTCTTTGATATGAGAAACACTAAATGAAATTTCAGCAGGCAAGTAGTATTTTAATCTGATCCCGTGTAAACTCTTTTGATCTGTGATGTATTATAGTGTATGTACAATATGTATCAAGTCAGCGTTTGCAAAAATGTGCTAATCTTTTTTAATAATTTTCAGTCTGACATGAGTATGGTAAATATTTAGGGGTTTGGTAAATATCGCTTAAATAACCCCGCAAGTTTTATAGACAATAACAGTTATACAAATTCACAATAAACAAGTTCATGTGCTGGGCCAAAACAAAGAGTGTTCACAAGTCCAAGGGAAGCGTAAAAAAAAAAAAGAGGAAAAGTAAACAGTTACGTTTCCAGGATGTTCTAAAAAAGCATTTCCAATATCAGCCTTAATGAGGATCAATGTCTGTGTGCAGAGCTGTGTTTGCTTGGGCAATGAACCACAGAGGCCTTTAAAATAAACATGAGAGTGGGGAATAAAAATCGAAGAAGTAACAGCACATAACAGCGACGAGGTCAAAGCAGCATGACTCACTGGAGTAAGAGAGGAGGCTGGGCACTAACCTCTGAGTCCACACATCAATCGCTCATTCACATTTTAACCAGAGCCAAACCTCTGGAGGGCACAGCATGCAGACAGAAAGAGAGAGGGAGAGAGAGAGAAGAAGATAAAAAAAGAGGTCAGTGGACTCCACAGAGGCAGTGTGAAGAAGTCACGCCCATGCTAAAAAGACAGCAGTCATGTGGTGATGGAAACAACTCCGAAGTTACATAAGTTGGCATTCAGAAGCCGTCATGTCTCCCGAGTTGAATGACTGAAAACAATCTTTGACCATGCTGAAAATACTGTACAAGCATCATGCTGAGAATACAGAAGCAACAGATGTTGTACTGGCAAGAAGGCTAGTCCCTTTGGAGCTTCCATGTTTTAAAAAGTCTCTGAGCCGAACACGGATTCAGCTGATCCTCTGCAGCTCATGACAAGCTTGCTTGAATCTAAGAAAAAAATGTGAAGAAGTCAGCAGAAGAAATGTGTAGTGTTTTCATTTTTCTTTCACCATCTGTGGCTTGATATGTGGCATGGGAGTGGAGATTAAAGACTATGAACCGAATCATAGGAGAAAAATAAGACCTGATTCTCACTTGGGGGATGTCATCGCAGCCAAGCTGAGTTGTAGTTCACTCTCCCTTCTTCTCAGATCACAACAAATGTTAAAATCTAACCTTGAGCATGGAGCTTATACAGGAACGGCCCCCTGCAGGACACTAAAGCAGCACACTTGACAGCATGGTGTACAAGTGATCTGCAGAGTCATGCAATGCACTAAGGTCCATTCACTGGGTTGGTGAATTATGACAGTGCTCTAAGCTCTGTACCACAAAGCACGTTAGACTTCACTATCTATTTACGCCAACGGGCTCAACAAAACCTACAAGTTTAGTCAGAAAAAATGAAACTTTCTTTTCTTCTTTAGGGTCTGTGCCCTTCATATATGATGGGTCATCTGTCTTTCCTTCTGCAGAAAAATTGATGATCATGCTTTGGCTTATGTGATGGAGGGAAATATTGGATTGAAGAAACAAAACAAAAGCTTAAATATGAGAAAAAGAAAAAAAAAAAGTTCAGACACACAAGTGTCCTATCATATCATTCCGTGTGGACGATGAAGACCCAAATGCAGAGTAAAGCAGCAAAAGGCAAACAGACGTTGGATATAAAAGGCTTAATGAAAATAACTGAAGGCGCTGCACAGGCAGGATGACAAAAAGGAAAAAAACAAAAGAAAAAGAAAAAAAGCAAGGCTGAAAAACCAAAACTGAGAAGCAGACTCATATAAACACAAAGAGGACACTGGGGAAACAACAATCTGGCAATGAACAAAAGAAACCAAGGCATCGATACAGCTGAGGAGAACAAACTAAACAAGCAGCAGGTGGATCAAATTAGAGCCTGTTCCAGAAAACAGGTTATGTAGAAACTATGAGTATGTTAACCCTGAGTTGGGCAAAAAATCTGAAGTTTCCTTTCCAGAAAGCGAGGTTAAGTCTCACCCCTAGTCTGCTACCATGGTAACTGACTGTGAAGTAAACCTATTCGCTGGCAGGTTCACCATATAACCCTGAGTTCTACCTGTTTCCTCCCACTCTGTTGTCCAGACTAACCCAAATGTAGAGCTTTATTAGCTGAATTAATACAAAATAATTTATGTAGCACGAGAACCTTTCAGAACTCAGACATGTTATTATTTCCTGATCATAATGGCACAAAATTGCACCATTTCACAGTCACTCTGCTTTTCCAGCTCTATATATTCAACATGACAGTTTGTTCTATACTTTACATTGCGCGACTTTTAAAATACTTCCTTGTAAATTGCACCTTTCTTCATAACACTGGTAACACAAAAGACTGTAAAGAGAGAAATGGTGGAGTCCCGACGAAAGTCCTTACACGCCTGAAATTCAATAAATGTGTCATTGGGTAGCCTATCTTCTGCCGGCCTCTCTTGATTCCAGTAGTCTCCTCACCATCCTCCTCCTCCTTCGCTGAGGGAGATAAGTGAAGAGCTATATGTTAAATTAAAAAATCTGAATATGTCCTGATCAGGTGTAGTAGAGAATCTTTGATGAAACTCAAGGATGCTTGAATTTTGTTCCAGATTGTTCCAGAATTATCATGTGGAAACCACTTTAATTTTACTTCAAATCAAAAGGGGTCTTAAACATGTGGGAAAAAAAGAAGGACAAATGATAAAAAGAGCTACAGCTGAGTGCATGTTCACATGGAAATGTAATTCAGTGGCAGATTTGGCCCTTGTAGATGCAGAGTGTCCTTCAGTGCCGTTACAGAAATGACCATGTCATCAGTAGTTGCAGCGTTGGTCTGGCTGGTTTACAGGACACGGAAAACTTTGGCTTTCGGCTCAGCAAAGCTCGTTAACCCATTAATCTCAGCTCGTAGCACACCCTTCTGCTGTTCCTGTGCCAAGTTATAAACCTGCTGTTCTATACTATAACCCCGACCTGCCAGAAGAGATAAAGCAAAATACTGTCTTGCAGTAATAACATATAACACATGGAGTATAGAGACTAAACATTGCTCAGTGGCTTCACTTTAGTAGCACAATCAAGTTGTATCAGACATTTCTGTTTAGGGATTCAAATGCTTTTAATATTAGTCCATAAATCTGAAGTGTCTCGATGCTTTTAATGTCCAAAACCTATTAAAACACGTCAGTGATCCTCATTGTTGAACTGGGTGACGCACAAACACATGTTTATCATTTCCGCTGCTGAAAACAGAAACCCACTCATACACTCTTCACCGACAACAACAGCTAAAAACAACAGTATATTTTTGTGACACATGACTGAGCTGTACAGTGTAGGATAACCAACGTCACACATCCTTTGGGTTCAGAGCATCTGTTGCGATGGAGGAGGGAGTTGTTGGGTTCGGCCTGTTCTGTGGATACATTCACTGAGAGTAACAAAAATAACAAAGAACACGACCAGCCTTATCTTTGAGTATGTCTCCCAAAAAGTGCAAAAAAGTAGTAAAACCATTTTGTGAGAAAAACTTAATTAATGTGCACCACATGGGAATAACAGACGATGTAACAAACCCTTTCAACACTCTGCATCCTTATAGATGAACAATTCCACTTATTCAGGCAAATCTTAACTGGCAATGTTTTCAAAGCACCTATTTTCTGTGACATGCTTTTCTTCATCTAGAAAGCAATTTGAAAGGAAAACCTCATAACCCACCAAAGTGGATTTAACATATCCACTATAAAGTTGGGCTCAGTTCCACACTTGAGTTGTATGTTACTGCATGAACTAGTAGGTTGTGGCATTACTTAGAAGAAAAGAAACATCAGTCAAGGGAAAAGAAGTAGAGAAGTGCATCACATGAACCCCTCTCCATCACATTCTTCTCAGTCTTTGGACGCCGTTCAAGTTCAGGGAGGAATTCAGCTGAGGTCAGTCGCAATGTGTGATCTGCATGTATGCGGATGTATGGCTGTGTATTTGTTTGTTTGGGCGGTGCTATCTGTGCTGCGCAGCTCTGCATCCTCAGCTACACTTGAGTTCATAATATTGCACGGCCACTCACCAAAGCCAGCAGAAGATAAGCCCTTTATGCTGTAATAGTTTGTCTCCCACATGTGACTTTGTGACTGCATGCATGTAAGCATATGTAAAAAAATAAAAATAAAAAAGTAAAGGTGGGATATTTTTTCAGCTTTCTTATAAAAAAAATAGCAACAATAAGTCCAATTCAGTATAATATGTAATTTGAAAGATTAACAAATCAAGAAAATAAATTATTTCAGAAATTATCAGTAACATGGTTAAGTTAAAAAAAAAAAGAAAGAAAAGAGGTTCAGGAACTTGCCATCACTGAAACTACAGACTGTGTAAAAATTTTAGAATATCCTTCTCCATCATAAAGTTATGAAGACTTTGTATACACCATTGACAGTTTATTACTGTATATCATCAAGAGATTGAGGTTAAAAATCTTCAACCAAGTCTGAACATATGCAACTGATAATGGATGCCTTTGATCTTTAAGTTCTCAAGCAGCACAGCATTTAAAGCAAGCATGATTGTGTCAGATCAGGAACGCAGAGAAATCTTTGTGTTGGGTTCATCACAATGTTGTGGAAGAAGCTGAGGCAAAGTAAAGAAAAAAGAAAAGTTATTTGGTAACGAAAATTTTAATTTAAAAGGATTTTGAAGATCATAGCTTAGTCATGGTCTAAAGAGGAAAGGAACCATCTGTCTTTGTATCAGCATCAGGGGCGGACTGGGACAAAAAGAAATCGGCTTTGGCGTTTTGGCCCAGACCAGCACATATGTGATCATGCACTCGCCACAAATCTTTGCCCCCGGTTGAATATGAATATAATCCATGAAACTCTTTAAAACTACTTAAAACAGACAGTAAGAGAGTGGAAATCATTGAGAGTGGACACATTTAATACTTCCAAAAAGAGTAGTTGTTAATTAAATAAAAATCTGTACTTCAGCACATGATGTATCTAACTACTGTGTGTTTAAGGGGGAAAAAAACAGAAAGAACAGATATTAGAAACGATGGATCAGATAAAAACTGTTCCCTGATAAAGCACAGAAACAATGTTTGCCGTCTCATCTCTTTGGAGATGCTATCGCAACCAGATTGAATGAATTTTCTTTTCTTTTTTTTAACATAATGGTGCATTCTAGTCCAGAATTACTGGAAGAAGCAAATTGCTGCATTGCATATGGATAAAAGTTAGTTTTATTCATAAAATAAATAAACTATCTTAAAAAGCTTTTTATTTCTGTACATTGTTCATAAACACACAAACCGAAGCTGCATCATTTTGACCCTAAAGTATCCAACCATCAGCCCACAACTATTGACAAATAGACTAAAAAAGAAAATCTGAAAGCTGCTGACTCACTGTTAAAGTTGATAAATGATGGTTATAGAGATAAAATACTCACAACATGAATTAGTTCAGGAAGATGTAATTTGATTTAATATCTGCTGTTTAACCAGTGAACACAACCAGTTACCCAGCTGTTTCACTGCTGTAAACTCTGACATCAATTAATTTCATAAACGCAATAAGACAAAACTAACTGCGTAATAAAACAGCAGTTTTACTGATGTGTTATCATCACTTCCCCAATTAACTTTGTTAAGAGCTTGTGTGTTACCCACTAACTGGGTTTAATGGGTCTCAGAACCTAAGTGATGTGAAAGCTGTGCAGCTTACAGCTAATACCACCATCATCCTCACTGTAGCTGATGAAGGTCCTGCTGAGGCAAATTATTTTACGACTTTAGTCAGTGCTGATTGTTGTTTTTTTCTATTTTTCTCTGCTTATCCTCTCTGTTTCCTCTCCTCGGTTCCAACAGGTATAGCTGCAACCAGTGGTTCAGAGCCAAAGGGGATTTAAAGTACTGTATCTGATTTGCTCAGCCTGGCACTGCATCTTTTAAGAAAAGAAGGAATGGGCTGCAGGTTAACCCGTTTCCTGGGCCAGTGGTCAGGAAAAAAAGTTTTGTGCTGACTATTTGGATGATTCAATTACTCAGGAACAGAAAACACAGTATGGGGTGGGGTAATTTTTAACAGGCGGGTCCTTGGGCACCCATCTACAAACTTTTATTGACCAATTAGACCATTCAAAAATGTGGTCAGCCCAGGAAACACTTTGGACTAAAAAGCATTCCCTGGTATTCCTGATGGCCAGTTTATTCGTGATCAGAGTTCATTTCAAAGGCTCCATCTCTGATTGGAGGTGTAGGATATCCATCCGCCAATTTGCAAATCATTAAAGGTAAATGTATTATCATGAATGGTTAGATGCTCCTATGCTCTTTTGTCAGTATTGAGTGTTTTTGCACATTTTACCGGTTTGTACAAAAAGAGGATGGATTTTCTAAATATTAGCAGTTTTTTCATCACATTCAAAGTGACACTAATGAGGGCTAATAACCACCTACATTATCGGCTCACTAGCAGCAGCTGAAAAGAAGACTTGTTCCTATGGATTATGCTGGAAGTTTTCCACAAAAATCCCTGTGTTGTTTCATAGATTCACATCATCCATCTATCAATTTCTTTGTAATATACATGCTTACTAGGCTGGAACCAATCTAAGCACTCACCAGGATTAAAGCCAACAACATCCTCAGCTTTTTAATAGGGTTCACACACAGAGGAACATTCTTCTCATAATATGCCTTCAGAGTAATTCAGTCAAGCAGCTGACCTAACCCACATATCTCCAGACTGTGGGATGAAACCAGGGAAACCTAAACAGACGCAGGAGAACATGGTATAGAGAGTAAAATGGCTGATGGTTCTGGAAACATCTTTGTTTGTTGAAAGCCACCAGTTCTGCGACAGGAGAAAAAAAAAAGGAAACAACAAAGGAAAACAAGTAAAACTAATCCTGATCACAAAGGAGTGAGAGACTAGGAGCAGCAGAAACAAACAGTGAACATCTTAGAGGAATAGAGGTACTGGCTAAGGCTGCCCGGAATGACCAAACTCCAGAAACAACACCACTGAGGTCGTCCAAACACCAGCTTCCTGACAGAACTTAGTGAAATGTTCAGACTTGCAATATACATTTATACATACATAATAAGCTTCATGTAAATCAAAGATATTTGTGCTATTCTGTGTAACTTTCAGAATTTTTTTTAAAAAGCTTCACCATCAAAAACTTGTTTTTATGTTGACCAATAATTGTTTCTGGTGAAACTAAATCAATCTTGTGAAATTACAGTCATATTTACAATGGGGAGTGTTAGATTCATTATTTTTACTTGAATTACTGCTTTTTATTTTGCTTTCGAGGGACAGGTAGAAACTGGTCCACAAGGCTGTGGTAATTTTGACTCATTTCATCATGTTTTTTTGTCAGGTACAGGCATTTATACAGCAAAAAAGTGCATGCCAAAGTTTGTGGTTAAGTACTGATCATATCCTCTCAACAAAAATAAATCAAGAAACAAAATGAGGTGGGATGCCTCTGTCAGTTTGACACCAGAAGCCCCATACTTACAGTATGCATGTTCACATACTGCACAAACAAACAATAAAAAAGGTAAAGAGGTAGTAATGAAAAATCAGCAGGTTGACTTTGGGAACTACAGAAGCAGCTTCATACATTGACACATCTGGCATCCATAACCAAAACACTGAACTGTCTTTGTCATAGCAGGGATTCGTCAACTTTCATGGTTGGAGAACAAACTTGTTACAAACTGTATGACATTCATGGTGGCTCTGAGTCAGTAAGCCACCATGACAGTGTGTCAGTGAGTCAGCACATAGAAAGCCATGGCCCTGAAACTGAAGCGGCTTGATGGAATACAGCCATAACTCTTTAGTATTCGCCTTTGCCCCTTTCCTGCTGTGCCACGTCAAAATATTCTTGCAAGAAAAACTCCTATGGCAAAGGATGGATGTTAATCAGCTGATGCAAGCATGACTTCACGGCTCAGAGCAGAGGGGAGATTTCAATGCCAACGAAGGAAGAACTGGGCTCTTTACCAAAGTGGAAAGTCAGGGAGTTGAAATCAGAATTGTGATTGCATACAAGTGATTCTGTTGCTGTTTCATGAACAATCTGCCAAATCCCTGGAGCCATCTCAAGAAAGCAAACACAAATGGGTATGGGCCAATCAGGGGTATGAAGGAATTTACATATTAAAAAAAAATATTAATCATTCCTACATGTGTTCAGTATTCCTTGTACTTTTATGGCTGCACTGTGCCGTACATCAGACAGATGCTTCAACACCACGCAATTTCCCCTTTCCCCTTGGCTTTGTTGTCAGAGGTGCCTTTGACCATACTTCGTCACGACTTATTTCTAAATCCCATTCATGGCACAAGATTTTTAAAAGAAAAACTGAAATTTCTAAATCTGTCATCAGAGACTGGAAAGCTCAGGTGTAAAAATCAAAAGGTAATGGAAAGTGATGCAACTTAAAAAGTTAAACATATTTTTAATCGAGCACAAATTTAGCTTCACATGTTAAAGAAAGCTACAGTATGAGGACTTTTTATAATCACTTACAGAATACAGTAAATGCCAGTGTGTTGCCAGTTAAAATCGTATGGTTTTGTTTAGATTTTTTGTATTATCTAATTTACATTTTCCCCACTTCCTGTTTTACATTGTAATTGTTGGCCTTTGTTCATTCCAGTTAGTTTGCTGCATTAGCTTTACACCAGGCTCCCTCTCACCTGTTCTGTGTTAGTCATTACCTCATAGTCATTTGTTTTCTTTCTTCCTTATCTAATGTCTCACCACCTGTTTGTTTAACTCTCACTGCAAGCCGTCTGTTGTTTGGAAAGCTTTAAACAAATTTACATCTCCTGGAGTTTCTGCCCTCCAGCAGCTTTAATTCTGTCCCATCAATTCAGTTGATCTTCTACCTTCATCCTGTGTGTTAATTAGATATATCCAAATCACGTTAATTTATATATTTAATATATCTAAATTCAACCTGAGAGTGCAATGTTATTTGATTATTATTAGCTAAATAATAAATGAAAGATTTCTGGGTAGCTTGGGCAACTTAGAAATCTTTCTGTTGAGGAAAAGAAAAATCCTTGCATCCATTGAAAATGAGGAATAAATAAAGCTGCAGAGAGCAGCATTTAAACTGAAGCAACACAGAGAGCCCTGTTTAAATACAGTCTATAGCCCAGGAGGGTCGTCCATCAGTCAGAATGTTGGTCTAATCTCTGGATTCCCCAGACGACATGTCAAAGCCCCTGAACAAGACAAAATAAACTCATACCGTATCCGTACTATAAATTCAGAAGTGTTGTATGAGCATCAGTAAATAGAATTAAAACTAATGAACAGTTTCATTAGACTTGTTGTTTAATTTAACCAATTTTTATTCAAAAAATAAATTGTGGATGTGAAACTCCTGGAATGAAAGTCCATCTCTTTCTACCCTCAAAGGTGCATGTTGGTAAATCTGCAGCCTCTGATTTGAGAGGTTTCTCGGCCAAAGGTGCCACAGTCAATACGCACATCAGTTTGGGTGAGTCAGTGTTCTGTTGATATATCAGATTACATCAATTCATCACTTTTATGTGTTCCCATCCCTTTCTCAGCTTTCTGTTTAGCAAAGGTAGCTTTACCAATTTTACTCTTCAGATAAAATGTCCAATATGATATTGCTTGATGTGACTATTTATAAAGCATGACGCATTCCAGACAAAATGCTACTTAGTATTTATTTCTAACATTAAATAAATGCCTAAATACATTCATACAAACTAACCTGCCTACAGTTGTGAAGCTAAGATGTTGTGTTTTGTATGAGTATCTTCAATAATTTGCTGGTTTTACAGATTTATATTTAAATTCTGATTTCTGAGATGGATATTTTATGGAGAAAAATTATGTATCAAACTAAAGGAAAGTGCTGGCCTTCAGTTATTTTTCCACTAGACTGTGGGAGATGCAGCACTGCTTAACTTAAAAAATTACACATTCACTTTTCATAAATGCATGAGTCCTAATACTGCTGCACATGAATAATCAAAAGCTGCATTTATTCATGATGTTTTTAACTTGGATCTTTTTAGCACCTCTCCCTAGTCCAGACTGGCCTGAGCTGAAAGTAGCCTGACTGGCCTGCATGTCCAGGAAAAAAAACATCATAGTGTGGCTGATTGGTCTGTCTACTACAGACAGGAAGGCAGGCGAGGAGCGGGAGGCAGGCAAATGTCTGAAAATTCTGGATATTTTCTAATCGGTAGTAGCGAGAGCATGTGATTTCACCATTTAATAAATGAGTGATAGTCTGGTGTGTTCTGAACTGTAAACCTTTATATGTACATAGTCTGGCTCTGTCAATAGACATCAAACATCTTTTCGTCCCATCCAGCAGTTATCGGCTCTACCTTGTAAATAACATCAGCTGTAAGTTTCATTCAAGGTGCAGCAGACTGACAGGCTTTCCATGTTTAGCAAACTGACCTATGCCCTTTTATTACATGTATTTATTCTTATTGTTTAATTTATTCCCCTTAAGTCAAGTTTTGAAAATAGTGTAGTCTCTAAATATCTTTGTTTTTTATTGGGTTTTAATATCTTTAGATACTTTTACTTGATCAGCAATACCATTTCTCTCCTCGGTCCTATCACCGGTAGAAATATAGAAAGCACTAAAAATATCTTCAATAAACCACTCTTAAATTTAGCCAGTGTTAATTAGAATAGTTAAACAATACCAATTTAATGACAAGGGAATACAGTTTATGAGCTGTGAAGGAACTTCTATACTTAAAATTAGCAGTCGAGAAGATAAATTGAACTGTTAAAACATAATTGAGCAAACTGTTAGTACAGGCAGGCGAATCAGTGAATTCTCTTCTTTGCTTCCAGTCAGCAAATTTTAGACAGGGCCAGAGTGTTACTGATTTTTTAATCTTCCTGCAGCTGCCGATTGGCTCCATCTATACAGAGTGCTCTAAACTGCCTATCACTGCTGCTGCCTCCTCTGCAAGCCACTTTGCAACCCCGTCCCAGCACAGCTTTTTACTTTTCAAAGTGTCAGGCTTAATCAACATCTGTTGTCACTGATGTTGACGCTCCTGTTAAATTTGCTCCAAGATTCTCCTATTTTCTGCACTCTGAAGTTTTCTTACTATTGCTTTCAGTGCCTCTGGCATTGCATTTGCACACAGAGGTCCCAAAACAGAACTGCGCTGCCAAATATAAATTATACCATAACTGTACATGTTTATCATTATCATCATGACTGAATAGGGTTGAACTGAAAATAAACTATCCTGACCAAGAGCTCATAATTAGCCCCTTAAGTTGTGGTTTTTGATTTGACAAGATACCATTTTTTAAATTAAGAGTTAATGTCTGCTTTCTCCCTGAAAGCTGCTAAGTTACAGTAATGTTCACTTTGAAGTTGTACCTAAGTTAATAAAAAAGAGTAGTTTACTGGTATTTTACATTGCAGAGTAGGTGTGAGCTTAAGGAGTAAATATATGAATCAAATTAGCTGAGTCAGATAGGGGATCCTGTGTTACTGTGTTATGAACTATTTTCTATTTTCTGTCATGAAGTGTGAAGAGGATCCAAACACTGGTAATTTACAGAAGTAAAATAAAAAATAAAAACACTGTCATGGCAAGAAGTCAACAAAGAGGAAATCCATAGACAAAACAGATCAAGGAAGAAACTGAACTTGACTTAGGTGGTTTTTAAACCAAATGTTGTGACTGGGGACTGGGTCAGTTGGGGGTTACAGCTGGACTAAGTTTGCTTTCACACTGCACTTATTTTAATTAACCAAGCCTTTTGTTTCATAATTGATTGGTTAAATATACACAAATCCTAATGGAAACATTTCATGAACTCATTCTGCATAAAGATATTGTTAGATTTTGTTAGGCTTAAATATGCATAATAGCTCAAATATGAAAAAATTGGTCACTGTGGATCAATGAGGTGGATCAGGATTCATTCCAATATCTGATCCATGAATCACAGCAATATATCCAGTCTGATACCAATATTTGATCAGTTCCTTCTCTAGTTATTTTTGCAGCAAAATTATTAAAGAAAAAAATCTAAATCTTTAGGGACAGAGATTAGTTTCGGGGGATGTTAGAACTGCTGGAGTCAGTCTGTGAGGTTCTGCAGTAAAAAATAAAACTTATGTGCTCCTTAATCCCATTTTCTTGTGGCAGATCAAAATGTGCCAAACACTTGAAGAAAGGACCTTCATGGCTTATGAAGATTATATATTCACTCGTGTGTGAGACAGACATAGTAAAAGGCAGACATAGTTAAAAAAAATGAAAAGAATTTTAAAAAACGAGCGAGAGAATCCAGGTCTTCTTTAAAGTATTGCCCTGGGTTATACTTGGATAAAAAATGTCACGCTGGGTTTTCATTGGTGTGAAAAATGCTCATTCTGATCAGGGTTAATAAGCTGTTCTGTGTCAGTACAACAAGCTTTTGTCACAATGCCTTGAGCAAACATTTTATAAAATAATGTGACACTAAATCTGTAGCACTGTTTGGGTTACCAGAGTATTGTGGTCAGGTTCTAGGGTCTCTTTTGTAAATAAATGATCATTTAGAAATTTCTAATTCTTTTACCAAACAAACTGAAAATCTGGATCTCCTCTGTTTAAAAAGAAAAAACTGCTGTTGAAAAAACAGACTGATTGGAGCAACTTCAATGTGTTTTTTCTTTATTAATGTAGATCACAAGATTTTAAAAAGAATGTATTAAAGAGTAATGAAAAGGTTATTTTTGTTTCAGATCAGTGTGAAGTTAACCGATAGTGTTGTCTCAGATGTTTATCCAGGCACTGCAGGCATCATAATTAGTCGAACCAGCAGGAACACAAGAGACATAAAAAAGACAGCATCTTTTATGAAAATGTTTTCGAGCAGTTTAACATAAAAAGGAGCGATTCAAGGGTTACAGATTAACTAAAAAATATTTTAAAAGGAAATGAAGAGAAGCATAGTAGATTCAAAGTCAAGAGCATGAGAACTGAGAAAAAAGAAACACTTCACAATATGGTGAAGCTTTTGTCTCCCAGAAACAAAAAACAACAAAACAAAACAGACTTTGCGTCAGACATTTTTTTAATGAAAATCTCCAAAATGATGTGTTTTCTTTGTTACTCATCACCGGGAATGCCTTTACTTGCCAACAGAGCAATCAGATTCTTAGTGTAAACACTAGTATGCTTGCAGTCTGACTGGGCCAGATATCTGTTTACCATTTAACTACCTGCATTTTTCTGATCCAGTAGTTGGAAACTTTAAGGCAGAATTATTCTGTAGACTTGTTTAATGTTTACTTTCCAATTTTTCATACAATCTCTTTTTTGAGTGGGCAGAACTGCCTTATCCATAAACTAGGCCAAAAGAAAAAAAGAAACTTCTTATTATGATGCCTGACCATGTGCATGGCTTTGATGGGTTGAATGCGTTTTAGTCTTTTTAATCTTTTTTGTATAAAAAAAAGACTGGAGAAAATATAGTGCAAATGTTTAAAATTCTATCCGTTTATGAATAACTGATTTTTTTCTTTATGTGTGAGTCTATTTTAGATTCCAAGGCTAAGCAGACAAAAAAGGTAAAATCCAACTACTGTCTGTACACTGAAACACCTTCTTTGTTGCTTGCTTCTTTTTTTGTACTCAGTTTGGGGATTTTACTAAGGTTCTGTGTAATAAAAGCTCTGGTTGAAAATCTGCAGCTAAAATGTATATTTCATAGAATCAGAATAAGAAAATATTTATGTATTGAATTTAAGATGCAGCACAACATGTTCAATGTACAAGCAGCATTTTAGGAGCTACTTAAAAAAGGCCCCTCTGCTCCACAGCCTGTCTCTGCCTCCTCCTTTCCGATATCTCCTCATCCGTATATTGTGGCTCAAACCGATAGGGGCGGCCGTCATATTCAAAGTCTTCTTCTATTTCCAATTCCGATTCCAATTCTTCTGCCATGTTGTTGACAAGTTAGCCTCCGTTAGCTTCCCAGTACTTTCTTCTGAACGCCCGCTGTAGTAAACAAAGTGAGGTTGCTAATGGCTGGCTGCGTGCGGAGGTGACGTCACGCCCCCGACGCTGTAAAAAAATAGCGTTTTAATCTCACCCCAGGAGCGTAAAAATTCACAAAGGCACTGGGACGGAATGAATACTACGGTATTTACACAGACATTTTAAAAAATAGCTGATTTTTAGCTGATTTAGTATCGCAAACGCACGCCCAATACTGTTCCATGTATGGCGTTTTGGTGTTTGACGTTTGAAACAAATATCTCAGGGAAGGATCCAAATCTCCAAAAAGTACC